>JASDQU010687023.1:0-16061 GCA_032191745.1 Picea mariana | reverse complement strand
TGCAACATTATATAAATGTTCAAATTTATTTTAAGAAAATAATTAGTAATTAAAATTGATTATGGATATTAAAATCTTAATTCGGATTTTATCTCGATTTAAGAAAATAATTCGTAATTAAAATGGACTATTGATATGAAAATCTTAATTCCGATTTTATCACGATTAGCAGAGATTTATTTCATTGAAAATCCATTCCATGAAAAATTAAAATCTAAAGAACAATCCATCCACAAATATTTTAGTTTCAATATTTTCACTGATCCTTAATTTGATACGACAAAAAGAAGAATACTTTGAATACTTAAATAATTAAAAACTTACAGTATCATTAAACAAAGTGAAACAAGGAGCATTGTGCAGGGTGCAATCAGGATTCAAGAACCAGGATTTTCACGTAAGCATCAAATAATTTGCATCCTCTTGATTATTACAACAGAGTTCTTCGGAAACCAAAAGCAAAACACAGATGATTTTTCATCGAGTTTCGCGCCATAGCTTTACTACATTCCAGAGCGAGAGGAATGCAATTTGTCCCAACATGATCCCCGTTACAACAAAATTCACGCCGTAGTGCAGTTCGATCTCCGCCAATTTCTCCTCCAGAACATTTTGGTTGTGCTTGAGCCAGGCCAACTGCTCCATCATAAAACCTAGCGTGTTTATTTTCACGATGCGATTTAGGGTTCCGAAGCCCTCGTCCTTAGCTTTCAAATCCTCTTGAAATGGAATTTCTTCAGGTTGCTGACTACTGTCACTACTTCCAAGAGCATCCCCGTTCAGCTCTCCGCAAGTTATATCATCATGCTCCATGACGAGGTTACTGAAACAGAAGATCGTGATCTGTCTCGCCCCGCTACTCCTCTTCCAGAATTCTCACTGTAACAACCTTGAAGAGCGAATGGGTAAAGCAAGGGTTTCCTTTTCGAAATAAAGAGGATGCCCTCAGCTTCTCAACGGCAAGCCCTACAATCACTGCGCGACTGTTGGCTTTCCAGGTGACTCACTTGAATGTTTTTTTCACTCCACGTGATTGTAGGGCTTGCCGTTGAGAAGCTGAGGGCNAGTAAAAATTATATTTCAATATGCGATATATATGTGTAGGGTTATATATATATATTGGGGTTAATGGTTTAAAATATAATATATATATATATATATATATATATATAGGGTCCAATGGTTAAGAACATGTGTTTCTTTGTAGATTTTACCAGTCAAATTGCTAGGGGGAGGGGTCCCTTGTCCCACAAACAAAAGGTCTCATACACCAATTTGATGTGACTTAGCCATAACCTTAAAAATAGATGATGATGATGATTATTATTATTATTATTATTATATGTTTAGAGTTTTATACATCTCTCTGGTGTTTTCTTTGTGTCACATCTAATCTAATTTTATTAGATTTAAATTATAGATGTTGTAACTCTTTTTGTTTTTCTTTTATTATGATGTTGAAACATGTTGAAAATGACTCACTCATCTCTTAAATGTGTGGAACTTTGTTATTGATTAAAATAATAAAAAATTAATAATTGTATAATATTGATAAAAGCATGGTTATTTATAAATAAAAAATTAATTTTAAATTTTTTTTATTATTTTTATAGAAAATATATTATTTTTAATAATATATATAATAATACATAAATATGAAAATTCACATTGAAATTTATTTATTATATATTTCAATTAAAATTAATATAAAAATATTTTAAAATTTATTAGAAATATAAAATAATGTGTAAATATTAAAATTTATTTGTTTATTAGTTAAAGTGAATAAAATTATTTTATTTTATAAGGTTTTTTTTTTTTTTTTTTGGTACATGCATTTACTAGTAAGAGGGTTGTTTGAAAGAAGTAAGTTCTTTAAAGTGATTGATATTGTTTTTATGGTCAAGAGTCCCTATGATCCTAGAAGAATTAAAGGTTATGATAATCAAATCCAAAATGATGGCTTACCATAATTTTATGTATGACAACAACAACTTGGAGGAAGTGATTTCATACAAACATCTTGGAATAGATCTTTGTCATTAGGTCGAATGTAGCACTAAGAAAATGATAAATGGAGGGTGGAAAGCTTACCATAGTCTCGAAAACACGTGTAAATATGCATGCCTCCATTTTTTGGATAAGAAGAAATGCTTCTTTAAGACTTTCCTCAATCATGTTATCTTATACAAGTGTGAAGTTTGGGGCCACAACATCTCTAGACAATAGTCGAGAAAGAGAGAAAATCCAAAATCATTCTATAATTTATAATCTTAACATTAAAGGCAATACACCATGTCCTATCCTCATAAAAGAAAATATTTCCCTCCATTAAGAGCATGACTATGACCAAGTACTTGATGTATAAGAAAAAGATAAACAACATGGAAGACATGAGACCTTTTAAGATTGATTGAAACTCTAGTCAAAACCACTTGTAACTTTAAAAGTGAAGTTGGTATAAACATGCTAAGTCTTGGCTAAATCACTACGAAATCAAGGAAGATGTCACTTTGCACAATAACGTTAATATCAACACTATTATTATATATAGATTTAAGGAGAAAATGTGGTGCTATAAAGAGTTGAAGTATAAAAAAATATTGAGATATTATAAGGAGGTGAGAAACCCTAACGTAGAAAATCAAAAACTTTTATGTATTGTAACTAGCATAGAAGAATATCAAAGTTGTTAAAATAAGAACAAACTCTCATGAGCTCCATAGTGAAAGAGGACATTCAACATTTATGTATTGTAACTAGCATAGAAAAATATCAAAGTTGTAAAATAAGAACAAACTCTCATGAGCTCCATAGTGAAAGAGGACATTCAACATTTCCTAAAACATTGCGGGTGGAAAGAATTTGTCATCTATGCCAGACTAAGAGAGATGAAAATGAAAAACAAATTCTCTTAAGTAAAATGCCACATACACCCACATTAAATAACATTTTCAAAATATTTGTTACCATACATCAAAACTATAGTCATTTAGGAATGTTTATCTTAAAACTATTTTAACAAGAAACCAAATTCTAAAACAAATAAAATAATACAATGATAACATACATTTAAACAAAACAAAATAAAATTCCATTATAAGTAAACAAGCTTAGATCCATGTTAAATCAAGATCAATCAAACACTTAAATGAATTCAAGTTATTTTAAATTCTTTTTTTACTATTTCTTTTACAGAGCAAATGTAATTGTTTTTTTAAATTAAACCTACTTAATTTTTATTTTTAATATAGTGTTATCTAACATAAGATAACACCTTTACATCGAGATATTCAACATAAACTTGCAATCTCCTCATTGATTTATCGTCACAAAATGTAGTTTCTAAAATTTTATTTCCAAATAAGTGAAAAAAAAATTACACAATTACACGAATTATGGTCTTACACAACCTACATATTAAGGAGTTTTGAACCGATTTGCTTTTGGTTATTCGTCTTCTAAGTAATATGGTCTTACACAACCTACATATTAAGGAGTTTTGAACCGATTTGTTTATTTGCTATTCGTCTTCTAAATAATAATTATGTATTCAAATTATATATTCAAATGGTCATTTATCAAATAGTAAGGAAAACATCATTTACCTATGAATTTAGAATGACAAAACATCATATTTATCTAAACATATTAGTAGATAGAGATAATACTAGGTGACTTCCAATCCTAATAAGATTGATTGAAAATACAATTGTGACTTGCTACTTGTTATTCGGAAATGAGAGAGGGAGAGTAGACATTAATTATACAAACCAAAATTGTGATGCATGTTCTATTAAACAACAAATAGAGTACATATAATACAAACTTATGTGTTTCAATATAGAGATCTGCTTCTCTACCAGTTGAGGAAATATCTGAACCTCACACTAAAATAGGAAGTTAATTAGTTGGAGAAAATATATCAAACCAACTAGGCCTCAACAACCTCCTAAAATCTAGGAGCAACCTCCTTGTTGTAGAGACTAGAACTCTACCTCACTGATAAACTCAATAATTAAATATGATCACAACTAAGACAAGTAGGATTTACATATCCTAACACTCCCCCTTAACGACGACTTGTCATTACCAAGTCTTTACCATTGTGAGGTCAAGTCCTCATCATCACCGAGTCTTTTGAATCAAGGCACATATAATGTTCCCGACCATCAACCCCATGGTCGGCCAACATTACTACGCAGAATAACAATCTCATACTTAATTCTATATATAAGACATGCATTTAAGCAAACGAAACACATTTAAACTCAAAGTAACCATAAGAATTATTTCTATTATACATAATCAATGGCTTTAACATTAATTCGTATGCACAGCAAAATACATGATAAATATAAATACACAGACATGCAGAAAAGTAATTAAAACATCATCTGGTACTTATCTTTGAAACAGTGGTAATTCCACCAACCAGGTGCAGGCCTTCCACGAACCTCCTAGCCTTAGACCACACTGCTCATCAAACTCAGCAGTGGGTCACCCCCGAGCTGGGACTAAGCTCCACCCCAAGTCAAGGAATCCTAGGCTACGCTGAGGTTACAGGGAAAACACACAGTCATAAGGAAGGAATTTTCTCCCCGAAACCACTCATACTCACTGCCACAGACTCTCCTTCCCCACATGCCTATTCCACCCCAGGAGTATACACCTTCTCTGCAACCTAAACAGTCCTTTTGCTACTAACCTCCCTTGCCTTGGATTTCAGCAACAGACCGGACCGGAAGTCTCCGAGCTCTATGGAAGCTGCAGGGTTTCTTCCAGGAGTTCTCTCCTTCCTCTGCGCACTCTCTCACCTGGAGAGAGTCGCTCACAGGCCAAGCAACCTGTTCTTCCAACTTCAATCACCTCTCTCACCTTGAGAGAGTGTTGTACAAACTGGTCAACAAGCCACACGCAGTCCAGCACTGCGTGACCACAACAACCAATGAGGAAAATAGACACGGGCCTTCCAAATAGGCTCAGTAATGATAGGATGTTCTCACGGTTATGGATTTGGGACAAAGACTCCACACATAGGATCGATCTGCTCCGACAGAGGATGCCTTGGATTTTCTAGAAATTAACACAGGTTATCCCCCAAATCAACACACAGACTTTTCCCCCCAGTTTCAGAATGGCACGAGGTCTCTTGCAGGGGCCGGACGGATTCATGCCCAGGAAGTCGAGGGTTGAATGGTGGAGGAACCCCCAACACAACTGATCTCAGATGCTTTATTTGCATGCTCCTGGGTTGACACTTGTCACCCATGCAACTGCATGCGTTCCATCCATTTGGAAGTTACCTGTCCTTCCAAAAGAACTTAGGATAAAGCATATTATTCACATTCTTTTTGGAATAATATTAAAATATTATTCCCAAGGCTTAAGCCCTTAGGCTTAGCCCCTAGGCTCAACACTTAACCCCTCTTCCCACCTTCTAGCCCCTAATCCCTTGGCCACTCTATGGAATCTTAGTCCCCCATCACTCATTCATCGTGGTCGGTCTTCATGCGGTGGTGTTTATATTTTTATTAATAATGTGCATAGATACATGTACAAAATTAGGCTCTTGGCCTTCAACACTTAGGCTCTCTGGCCTAATAATCACATAAGCCCACCAGCTTATATTAACTTGTCTCACCAGCCTATAAAAAACATAATTACAATCCATTTCATAAACATGATTTACAATGGGGCTCGACCTTGGGGACATTACAATCCCCCTGCCCTTATTTTTTCACTGTCCTTACTGCAACTTTACACTGTTTATGCAAGATTTTCAAAATTTTCAAAAAGATGTGGGTACTCTGCCCGCATAACATCTTCATGCTCCCATGTCGTGTCCTCAGGACCGTACCAAGTCCACTGGACCTTTACAAGCCCTATAGCTTGATTCCGGAGCTGTTTGTTTTTCTTGTCCAATATGCGCACATGATGCACTTGCAGGACACCTTCTGGTTCCACCTGAACCACATTCCAATCAATAACATGATTAGCATGAGGTATATATTTCTTAAGAAATGAAACATGAAACACATTATGTACAGTCATAGATGCAGGTAATGCAATCTTATATGCAACTGGCCCAATCATTTCCAGGATTTCAAACGGCCCACAAAATCTGGCTACCAACTTGGTGCAACTTCCCAACTTCAAGGAACTCTTGTTAGTTTTCACTTTCAGGAAAAAATGATCACCCACTTTGAATTCTTGGTGGGTTTTGTTCTTATCAGCATAACTTTTCTTCCTGTCCTCGGCAGTTTTTAAATTTTGTTTAATTTTTATCATTTGGTCCTCCATCTCCTTGAGCAACTTTGGCCCAACTACTACTCTGTCAGCTGGATTATCCCAACTCACTGGAGTGTTGCACTTTCTTCCATAAAGTGATTCAAATGGGCTCATCTTCAATGATGCATGATACCCATTATTGTAGGTGAATTCTACCAAATGCAGGTAGTCTTCCCATCTTGATGGTTTGTCCATCACATACATTCTCAGCATGTCTTCTATTACTCTGTTCACCCTCTTTGTCTGTCCATCAAACTTGGGATGATATGCTGTACTAAAATTCATATTCGTTCTGAATCCTTTGAACAATCCTTTCCAGAAATTCGAGGTGAATTTAGGGTCCCTATCAGACACAATCGTTTTAGGAATTCCATGCAAGCGTGCCACTTCTTTTAAGAAGATGTCAGCAACATCTGCTGCCTTGTGAGTGGTTTTCAGTGGAATAAAATGGGCATCTTTTATAAGCTTGTCCACCACAAACATGATCAAATCATGCTGCTTTCTTGTTCTGGGCAATCCTGTAATAAAATCCATGGTCACCACTTCCCACTTCCACTCAGGAATGGGCAAAGGTTGCAGCAACCCTGCTAGGCGCCTATGCTCATCCTTAACTTTTTGGCACTCCATACATCTGGTGATGTATTCAGCGAGCCAAAAGTAATGGCTTTTGACTACTTCCATAGTCTTCTAATATCCAAGGTGTCCAACATACATCACATTATGCATTTCTTTTAGAATCGCAAGTTTCAATTCCTGGACATTGGGTATATACACTATGTCTTTATACAGGAGTAATCCATCAGCTTCCAAGGTGTAACTTTCCTTTTTCTATGGTCTCTCACGCTGCTATAGCTTTGCTACTAAGTCTCCGTACTGCAAATCAGCATTTGAAGCTTCCAAAATTCTACCCTTGATATCAGTCCTGTACATGCTAATGGTTGTAGCATGTAATTCATGCACTTTTTTGCTAAGTGCATCAGTCACCTGTTTTCCTTTCCCTTGATATGCTTGATATCAAAGTCGTATTCGCACTGAAACTTCAACCACCTACTTTGTCTAGCATTTAAAGTTGGTTGATCAAACAAATATTTCAGACCATTGTGGTTTGTTCTCAATTCAAATCTCCTTCCCATGAGGTAATGTCTCCATTTCCTCAGAGCGTGAACGATTGCTGCCAACTCCAAATCGTGAGTGGAATAATTCTTTTCATGATTACAAATCCATTATGGATGAGAACTCCTCCCAACCCTTCCTTACACACATCTGTGCACACCACAAAATCCATATTTGGATCTGCAATCCTCAAGATTGGAGCGCCGCTAGTTAACAGTGGCTTCAATCACTGGAAACTCTTCTCACACTCTTCAGTCCACTGAAACTTTTTCTCCTTCCTTTGCAAGGAAGTGATAAGGTGAGCTATCTTTGAGAACCCTGTGATAAACCTTATGTAATAGCCTGCTAGACCCATAAAGGATCTAATTTCTGCCACATTCCTTGGCGCTGACCATTCTTTGATGGCCTCAACTTTCTCAGGATCCATGACGATCCCTTCTTCTGAAATAATGTGCCCCATGTAATGGATCTTCCTTTGGTAAAATGAGCATTTTCTCAATTTGGCATACAGTTGGTGTCCTCTCAACACTTGCAACACCAATATTAGGTGTTGTTCATTCTCTTCCTCTAACTTGGAATACACCAAGATGTCATCCAGGAAGACTATGACAAACTTGTCTAAATAGTCCATGAATACACCATTCATCAAGCACATAAAAACAGCAGGTGCATTTGACAGTCCAAATGGCACCACTTTGAACTTGTAATGACTGTACCTTGTTCTAAAGGTGGTCTTGTTGATGTCCTCATCCTTTATTCTTACTTGGTGATATCCTGATCTGAGATCTATCTTCGAAAATATTTTTGCACCCTTCAACTAATCAAAAAAATCATCGATCCTCGACAAAGGATACTTGTTCTTGACAGTTACCTTGTTCAACTGTCGGAAATCAATACACATCCTCAACGTCCCATCCTTCTTCTTCACGAACAAGATCGGGGCACCCCAAGGTGACACACTGGGGTGAATGTACCCATTCTTTAGAAGCTCTTCAAGTTGCAATTGCAACTCTTTCAGCTCTGGCATACTCATTCTATAAGGAGCTTTTGAAACTATTGTTTCTCCAGGCATCAAATTTATAGAAAAATCGATGTCTCTCTTTGGAGGTTGTCAGGGTACCTTCTGAAATACGTCCTTGAACTTTGTGAGTACCTCATGGTCTCCAAAATTTGAGACATCATCTCTGGATGCTTCCTCCACATGGACTACAAATAATTGACAGCCTTTCCAGTAACACTTCTTCAGCCGCATGGCTGAGATTTCTCTAACAACCACAGCTCTGGGAATTCCTTGGACTATTTTCCGATTTCCCTCCTCATTCAAACAAGTAAACCTCTTGTTACGATATTCCAGAAGGGCATGGTGCTTGTCCAACCAATCCATCCCAATTAAGCAGTCATAAGAACCTAAAGGCAGAATATTCAATTCAGCCTTTGTGCTCAATCCATTCATGTCTACAGAACAAGACTTAATCAACTCAGTGACCTTCCTCTTGGTTCCTGTAGCCAACTGCACTAACCAAGACTTTTCATGTTTGCTTCTTGATAAATGCAAACTTTCCACCACCTTAGGGTCTACATAACTATGGCTAGCTCCCGAATCAATTAAAATAATAATTGTTCAGTTGTTAATCATACCTTCCACTTCAATCATGTGCAATTGAAATTCTTCTTTCTTGTCATCCAGGGCTACATAGATCCTTGGCAACCCGTTTCCCATGTCTTCCACAGTTTCATCTTGATGAACATTATGGACGATTCTTGCTTTATCTTTTCTGTGGGGGCAGTCTCGGTACCTATGGTTTCCTTTACAACCTCAACACTCCATAGGTGGCGGTCTGGGCATTTGTTCATCCACTTTAGCCTTCTTGGGCTCCCTAAAGGATGGTTTTCCCTAAGGATTGTTTCTTAAAAAGGGAGGCTTGTTTCCCTTCAGCCTCTGCTCTTTCCTGAAGTTCTTCTGATCATCCCAAGCCTTCCAAAAAGTAGGCCTTTCTCTTTGTTGTTCATACAAGCATTTTTCCCTTCTTATTTTTTCTTCCGTAGTCTTGGGATCATCATACTAGATTTTGTCACTAATGGAAGGTGGCAGTCCACTCATATATCTCTGAATCTTGGCAGCCTCATCTTTGATGAATGGAACATACTTCAGTAGTTCCAAAAACCTTTGTTCGTATTCATCGATGGTCATCCTGCCCAGCTTGAGTTTGAAGAACTCCTTCATCTTTCTGTCATAATATTTTTTGGTCAGGTATTTCTTCTCAAAATACCTCTTGAACTCCTTCCAAGTGATATCTTTGTCCCTAATGTGTTGCACCTGCACAAATTGATCCCACCACATGGATGATTTTCCTTTCAATTGATGCATCGCAATTCTTCCTTTTGCATGAGGGGAATAATTCTACAGTTGGAAATATTTCCTCATGCCAAGCAACCATGTTTCATCATCTTCCTCCTTCTTATGTTCTCCATCAAATGTAGGAGGCTTAATCTTATTCATCTCCCCTTTCAATTCATCCATCCCAAATCTCTTGTGCTTTCTGGTAGGAGATGGGATTGAACTACTGTGTGCTTCGTTACCGGAATGCTTTGGGGAGCGACGATGATGTCGGCTACCACTCCTTGATCTTCTTCTCCTCTCAAGGGTCCTGACACTTCATGATCTTATTTTCCTCTCAGGGGTTCTGTGACTCTCTGTCTTACTTGAGCCACTCCCCTTCTTCAATTTTCTTTCTATTTGTTCCAGGCTCTTCAACATCTTTAAGTTGAATTCACCCTGCTGATCCCTGACCCTCATGATCTATTGGCTATCAGCTCGGCGAGCCTGGGCATCTTTCTGCAATCTTTCAATGAGTTTCATCATATGTCCTTCCTTATCCATCTCTTTTCTGTGCCCATTAGAGTTTGATCCTTCGATTCCCAAGTTGACATCCCTTCCTACCCTTTCATCCTCTATTTCAGAGGCAATCTGTACCTCTTCCATTTGTATACTCGGCTGTCCTGACACCCGTTGAACTCTGCACACACAATGTGCAGTCAACCGGAGTTTGTCAAGCCTTATCCTTTAACAAAATCACAATATTCATAAACCAACATGAGTGAGAAAACATTTTGACTTCACAAAGTTTTATGAGCTCTGACGGCTCTGCAAATTTCGGGACTTTGGGACTTCGGGTTTTGGGATTTTGGTCCACGAGGCTTTCACACTCGCTTTCATAACTTCTGGCTTCAGGGTCTCGGTCCACGAGACTCTCAACCCCTTGTCACTCCAACTCCCGAATTCTAAAATTTTGATTTACTTTACTCTCTGGGCCCACAGTACAGCTATCGCCCTTAATCACGATGGCACGTGGCACGTTCATGAAGGTTCACGTCACCTTCGGCGACGTCATCGAGTCCCACCATTCTTCTTTGTCTTCTCGACTCACTGGCATGTGGTGCACACCCATGTGTCCACGTCCATTCCAAGGCAATCCAATGGTTAGACTTCTCTCCGATCTACGGTGTTGTAACAGATGTTGCAAATTACTAAAATCAATATCTTTCTCATATTAGTCACAAAGACAATGAACGGCAGCATTGGCATTTAAGCGATGATTACTTTGAATGAATCAGTAAGATGAATTCACAACTTATAATCAAGGGAAGTGGCCACATTAGAGTGATTCTCTTTGATTTAACAACATGCCCTACTCCCCATCAATCGCTTTATCCTTCCAGCATCGACGATCAATCGGGATTAAAGTATCAGATTCCGAAGCTTCTATTTTATCGAAGCGAATCCTTCAAGATGAAGGATGAAGAGGATCCAGTCAAAGTTGTGAAAGAGGCTCTACCAAAGGTTCTTGTGCATTACTATCCTTTTGCCGGAAGATTGAGAGATTTAGATAGCGCTAAACTCACAGTGGACTGTACTGGCAAAGGTGTTCTTTTCGTGGAAGATGATGCCGATATTTCCTTGGAAGAATTTGTAGATCTGTATCCACCTATTCCTCTTGGAGATGACATTATCAATAAACGTTCCGGGATCAAAAGACACCAGATTCTCCACTACTTATTATTCAGGTAACGCATGTGGAATGGAATTGGCTACGATAACAACTCTTCGTCCATAAGAGTTTCTGAAATTTATTTGTCTGGAAGAAATCTGACGGGATCGATGCCTGAAGATATTTCATAGTTGACTGCATTAATTAATGTGTCACTTGACAATAATCACTTGATGGGCTCATTGCCAAACTTATCCAATTTAACCATGTTGGAGAGACTATATTTACAAAACAACAACTTTAGCGGTACTATTGAGTGGTTATCCGATCTTAAAAACCTTAAAGAGTTGAATATAGATAACAATAATTTCAGCGGTGTAATTCCTGCCCAGCTTCTCCTCAATTGTTCATTGAAACTCAATTACTCAGGAAACCCCTACCTAGTTATGAATAAGAGGGGATGTACTCTACATATTTCAAACAATAATAAATCGAAGTTTGTCCTCGGAATGACACTCAGTGGAATTCTAATCCTGTCTTTAGCGTTGATAGTGGGTATTGTTTTGTATCGCAAAAAAATCAGGAGAGACAAAGAGGTTGTAGCGAACCAAATGAGTACGATGGAAAAGAAACCAAAACCGTTGTTGGACCAAGGCTGCTCGATGATTATGGTGCCAAATTCAACAAAGTGTTGTGCCTTCACTCTAGATGAAATGGTAGCCGCAACACAAAACTTTAGTCGGGAGATTGGACGAGGAGGATTTGGATCAGTGTTCTTTGGTAAACTGCCAGACAAAAAGGATATAGCTATCAAAGTGCTCTCTTTGTTTTCCCATCAAGGAGTTCAAGAGTTCTTGAATGAGGTTGATCTTCTTTCTAGAATCAATCATAGGAATTTGGTATCTTTGCTGGGCTACTGTAACGAAAGCAAAGAAGTTATGCTTATCTATGAGCACATGTCAGAAGGGTCCCTAAGGGACCACCTTTATGGAGCTAGAGCAGAAAATTCTGAACTAAATTGGAAAACAAGGCTCAAAATAGCTTTAGAGGCAGCGCAGGGACTGGAATACCTCCACATTGGTTGTACTCCAAAGATAATTCACAGGGACATAAAGACTGCCAACATACTTTTTGACTAAACTATCCTGCCCCATACAAATCCCTGTCCACTTGTCAAATGATTAGTAACAGTTTAAAGAAGCTGGCAGAGCATCTGGCAGTTGCAGAGTTTCGAGAAGGCAAACCGTTTCATATTTCCCTAAACAAAAAGAGATTTATTTTAGATTTTTCTTTTAAAAAGACTGATTGATGTAACAGAGAAAGGAGGGGGGGAGCTGGGGAAAAAACCTCTTTCGAAGAGGGTCTCCTTTGTAAGCCGAATTATTTTGTAAACCCGAAATCGAGTAATACATACGACGTTTTCACTTGATATTGTGAGATTCATCACGGTCGATTCTTTCAGTATGTTCTCCCTGTTGTCATTATCATATTGTTTATCTCTTCCTCTTTCAGCTATGTTAAAATCTGTTTGGAATTCATTTTATATGCTCCTTACACACTGTTGATATATATGTGTTGTGTTTCTATGGTGACTGATTAGAATTCGCTCAAGATAAGCGTTCTACATCTAGTTATCATCCTTCATTTGTTTCCCTCTAAAGTTGTAGTGAAAATTCATCCTTGATAGATGCTTTCATTGTGATGGCCTTTTCTTTTCTTTTTCTGCTACCGCATCATGATTATCAATTGTTGAAAGATAGACTTACTTTGCCTCATTTTCCACAAGTTATATGATCACTACTATTATCTCCTTTCTTCCATTTTCACTTGACTCCATGCCCAATGGACTATTTCCCTCGTCCAACCCCCAAACTTTAAAAATCCAAAACTCTCATCTACCCATAAATCTGCCCACCATTTTACGCTTACTGAAGATCATATTGTGACATTATCCGAGAGATCCCTCTTGGGTTGGGAAGGGAAGCTTCCAATCCAAAGTGGTTCGAGGTTGCCTCGGGATTGATTTGCATGCAACCCAAATTCAGTTCCGAGTGACAACATTTTGGCGCGGTTGCCGGGGAATCGAAGTTGATATCTATCCTTGGGAGAATGACATTTTCCTAGTAATAAGGCCTGGTTGAGCAACCGGTCATAGGAAAATATTGGTTGCACATGCTCTGGTGACTCCATTACAATTTTCCGATGGTGATTTCACTGGCAAGAGAACTCAGAATTACAGCTTTCATGTTAGGTCTCCCAATGGATGAAGGCACCTGGTCTACTATTCTTGGCACTTTACGGGAAAGTGACATCCCTAGAGGGAGCCTATGTTGTAATAGATGTTGCAAATTACTAAAATCAACGTCTTTCTCATATTAGTCACAAAGACAATGAACGTCAGCGTTGGCATTTAAGTGATGATTACTTTGAATGAATCAGTAAGATGAATGCACAACTTATTAGCAAGGGAAGTGGCCACATTAGAATGACTCTCTTTGATTTAACAACACACCCTACTCCCTGTCAATTGCTTTATCCTTCCATCATCGATGATCAATTGGGATGAAAGTATCAGATTCTGAATCTTCTATTTTATCGAAGCGACTCCTTCAAGATGAAGGATGAAGAGGACCCAGTCAAAGTTGTGAAAGAGGCTCTACCAAAGGTTCTGGTGCATTACTATCCTTTTGCCGAAAAATTGAGAGATTTAGATAACGCTAAACTCACAGTGGACTGTACTGGCGAAGGTGTTCTTTTCGTGGAAGCTGATGCCAATATTTCCTTGGAAGAATTTGGATATATGTATCCACCTGTTCCTCTTGGAGATGACTTTATCGATAAACGTTCCGGGATCAAAAGACATCAGATTCTCCACTACTTCTTATTCAGGTAACGCATGTGGAACGAAATTGGCTGCGATAACAGCTCTTCGTCCATAAGATTTTCTGAAATTTATTTGTCTAGAAGAAATCTGACAAGATCAGTGCCTGAAGATATTTCATAGTTGACTGCATTAATTAATGTGTCACTTGACAATAATCACTTGATGGGCTCATTGCCAAACTTCTCCAATTTAACCATGTTGGAGAGACTATATTTACAAAACAACAACTTCAACGGTACTATTGAGTGGCTATCCGATCTTAAAAACCTTAAAGAGTTGAATATAGAGAACAATAATTTCAGCGGTGTAATTCCTGCTCAGCTTCTCCTCAATTGTTTGTTGAAACTCAATTACTCAAGAAACCCCTACCTAGTTATGAACAAGAGGGGATGTACTCTATAGATTTCAAACAATAATAAATCAAATTTTGTCCTCGGAATGACACTCAGTGGAATCCTAATCCTGTCTTTAGCGTTGATAGTGGGTATTGTTTTGTATCGCAAAAAAATTAGGAGAGACAAAGAGGCTGTAGCGAACCAAATGAGTACGATGGAAAAGAAACCAAAACCGTTGTTGGACCAAGGCTGCTCAATGATTATTGTAGTGTACCAATTGCTCTGATACCACTTTGTAGTGTACCAATTGCTCTGATACCACTTTGTAGTGTACCTTTTTCACTACCGAGGTTTTCAAACCTCTCTCAACCAATCTGTACATGGATTTTATACATAATTCATACAGACATTATAAGCACATGCATTTAAGCAAAATAATACATTTAACTCAGAGTAAAACATATGAATTACTGCTACATTCAACAAGCATTTATCCTTATCATTTAATTCGTATAAACAGCAGAAAACATGATACATAAACAGCTCAGTCATGCAAAACATGATCAAAGCATAATTCAAATACTTATCTTTTAACAGCTGGAGAAATCACCAACCAAGTGCAGGCCTTCCACGAACCTCCTAGCCTTAGACCACACTGTTCATCAGCTCAACAGTAGGTCACCCCCGAGCTGGGACCGAGCTCCACCCCCGGGAAAGGAATCTAGACTCAGGCTGAGGTTACAGGGAAGACAACACATACACATTCAACAGGAAGAAGCTCTCCCAGGAATCTCCCACGCTCACTGCACACAGACCCTCATTCCCCACATGCCTGTTCCACCCCAGGAGAGTGCACCTTCTCTGTCACCCAGACAGTCCTTCGGCTTCCAGTCTCCCTTACCTTGGGTTACAGGAACAGACCGGACCGGAATTCTTCGGGCTCTATGGCAGCTACAGGGTTCCTTCCAGGAGTCCTCTTCTCCCTCTGCGCACTTCCTCACCTGGAGGAGTCACTCACAGGCCAACAAGCCTCACGCAGTCCAGTACTGCGCAGTCACGACCATCCACAAGAAACACAGACACAGGTTTCTCCAATTCAATTCAGCAATCGCTAGATGATCTCACAACAATGTTTCTCGGAACAGGGACTCCACGCACAGGCTATCTCAGCTTCACCGAATAACACAGACACTTCCACTCAATTTAGCATAGGCTTCTCATTCAAGGAACGCACACGGGTTTCCTCAGAGACACGGGCTTTCTCAGAGACCAACACAGACTCCACGCTCAATGGATAGGGCGTTCATGGATTCTTCAGGACAACACAGGCTTTTTCTCTCTGTATCGGGATTACACGCAGGTCTCTTGCAGACTGGCCTCCACGGCTCTCGCTCAAGCACCCGGGTCGAATGGATGTGAACCCCCTTCACAGCTTACTGCTTCTGTTTT
>JASDQU010687022.1:77542-88215 GCA_032191745.1 Picea mariana | reverse complement strand
TGAGTTGGTCCTCTGGTAAGTTTTGGAGATCATTATTGTTGAGTTCTTCTTCTAACCTATCTAGCTCGAGTTCTGCTAGGTCCTACTCATCCATTTCCATGACTGTGTCTTCCTCTCTTTCTGGTTCTTTTCCTGAGACTGGGTGAGCCTATGGATCTTCTTGATTTTCTAGAGTTTGATACTCTTGTGATGACTGATCTTCCTTGTTCTTACTGGGATCTTTCCCCATAGACTTGTAGGGGTTTTCCACCTCTTTTGCCTCTGGAAGGTGGTTGAGGCCTCAAATGAATTATTATTTGGGTTCTTTCTTCCCTTGATGGTTGTGGGATTCTTTTGCACTTGTCTCCTTCGATTTTGAACCTAGTTAAATCCTTCCTTTGGTTTCTCTTAAACTATCTTCTCGAGGGGGGCATTAAGAGGGTAGTCTCTGAAAAGGTTTCCATGTTCATGGAATTTTCAACATCTGAAAGAGATGTGCCCATAGTCTATGGTTTGGGCCCATTCATTATCTTGGAATTCTAGGGTAATTGTTCTTGGAAGAGCTTTAGAATGTTTATATAGACACATATCCTTGCAAAAGAGGTGTATTTTATCTATTTGGTAGCTTCAAAAGATTTGACATATTTACCCAGGGTGTTTCCTATGCCCAGTAAAATTTCTTCTAACCAGAACTCTTGAGGTAGGGAATAGAAGTGAATCCATACCAGTGCATATGAGAAGTTTTCCTTTTTTGGGCAGAAGCAGTTTGTCCAGAAATGTAGGTAAAGGCCAGCCGAGTTGTAGAAATATGGTCCCCCTTCAAAGATCTTGTCCTTGTCCTCCAGGTTGTATAATATTATTKTAAGGAATCCTTTGGAGCTTAGTTGGAGCTCATAGTCTCCCTTGGGGTTCCACCACACCTTGATCTAGCAATCTAGGTCCTTTTCTGAGGGCCAAAGACCTAGGAATTTTCCTATGAGGGCATGGTATCTCATGAACTGCATATGCTCCCCTATCCTARTGGTTTTGATGATGTACCTRGGTKCAACTGGGGCTTGGGGGATGCATTTTCTGGGTATCCATGCCTGAGCTTCTTTTGGATGCGAGGACTCAACATCCATGTTTGATTCTTTGCTTACATCCATTTCTTCTTGCAAGTATTGGTCTTGTGAGTGAAATGGTGGCTCAAAGGACGGACGATGCACTCATGAGTTCTCCAGATCATTTGCGGTGATGTTACGGTAATAGGGGGCTTTCACCCCCACTTCTATTCCCATTCTTCTATGGTGGTCAGTGCTAGGGAGCAGAGTCTTTCAATGTGTACAAAGGAGGTTAGAAGTGGTCAGGGTGGGAGGGAAGCTGGAGCATCATGAAAACCCTAAACCTTGCAGAGCTCCACAACTTTCAACTCCGATGAAAACTTTATTTCCAATAACAATTTATATGTTGAAAGATAAATGTTGAGCATTTTTTCAAGGTGAAGTCTTTGTTGAACATATATTTTACAGATAACTATAAAAGTCATGGGAAACAAAAGTTTTCGCAAGAGAAAATTTGATCACACTCGAGATGATACTCTCCATAACGAACAAAGGAAAGAGAATTATTGGAGAAACAAACAAGAACATGCAAATATTGAAGAAAGAAACGATGGTAATGTAAATAGAGAGTTTCAACAAGAAGATGTCCAACCAGGTATGCATGCACATATTGTCTATATTGAAAGTATAGAATTCAAATTTAAAATATTGTTTAATATAATTGATTGTAATTACAATTTGATGTTTTTCAAAAAACATAAATAGATTTGTCTCATAATGTCAAATAAGACATTGAAACTGAAATTGAAGCATAAGACTTTGAAACCGAAATTGAAGCAGAAGACGAATCACCTATAGGTATGTACATAAATTTAGATAATACAAGATGAACACTTGTATATATAGTTTAGTGAATTTATGTTCGGGTTTTGTTTTTTAATATAAACTTTAAATTGAAATATGCAGGAGAATCTATCAATATTGATGATGAAATATTAGAAAATGTTGATATTGACAAATTTGGGAAGAAAAAAACTAAGCATTATATAAGATATTGAACTAAGAATATGTATAATACTTTTTTGAAAGATGAATCGGTAACAATACAAGCTCAACTTTTACTCTGTCTAATAAAGTCAAGAAAGTTAAAAGAAGCTACATCATTATTGGATATTCAAAAGTTGACAAAAGATACAAAGGTGAAACAAAATGTCTTTGATAATATAACTAGTATATTAAAAGCTTTTGGAAAATCTCAAAAAAAAGATGCCAGTGTTGCACGTAGAGCGATACAAACAATAGTTGTTTCATATAGCAATATAAAAGATTGTTTGAAATGACACANAAAGTTAAAAGAAGCTACATCATTATTGGATATTCAAAAGTTGACAAAAGATACAAAGGTGAAACAAAATGTCTTTGATAATATAACTAGTGTATTAAAAGCTTTTGGAAAATCTCAAAAAAAAGATGCCAGTGTTGCACGTAGAGCGATACAAACAATAGTTGTTTCATCTAGCAATATAAAAGATTGTTTGAAATGACACATGTTAAGAATGATGGGAACGTCAAGAAAAAAATTGCACAAACATAGAAAATTTATATTGCAAATACATGCAAATGATGAACTGACTTGTTGGAAAGTGATTTCTACACAACCTTACAAACATAGACTTGCAGAAAATGTTAAAGAATTGGCCCGTAATTGTTGGTTGGAAGAATCTCGTGTTTCACCACATACAAGGGATGTTTTGCGATGAAGAATAGCATGAAAAAAATATGAATAACATCCAAAACATGTATTGCCAATGACACAAATAGAATTGTTCAATAATTTCAAAGAAGAGCACAAAGAAGTTAAAATTTTCATCAATACATTTGTGCAACAAATACCATGGTTTGTTAGACCCATCATTGTTCATGACACTTGTTGTTGTCGTTATCATGTGGAATTTGAGTTGTGTTATGACAATTTTTTTTATTTTGGTAAAACATTATGGCCAAGTTCACCTCCTCCTTCCACATTCCGTGCTTTTATATCTGAAATTCTATGTGAAAGAGAAGGTGATGATTTATTTTACAAAAACAAATGTGTTGGTGGAAAAAAATGTGATCGTTGTGGAAATCTATGTTTGTTTCACTCAAAGTATCATATTGATATGAATGTTCAATGGTTTTGTAATATAACAGTCAATTGGAAGAGATATGAATATATCAACAACACGGCTCCACATTCTTCAAATGTTATTTCCAAAAGGATTGATTTGAGAGTAGATAAAATCAACGTGATAGATTTTTTGAAGAAATTTGAGGAAGAAAATTATAAATACACCAAGCATTCACATAGATCTCAATGGAAAGACCTACAATTCAAATAATCCCGTGAAGTGTTTCCACTAGGGACAATTTTGTCTGTAGTTGATTTTGCAGAGAATTACACATTCGCTGCACAAAAAAAAATACAGAGTGAATATTATCATTATGATCAAGTCACGATATTTGTCCACGTTCTATATAGACATGCTCAACAGAGTCTTGATAACATAGAAAGCACCAATGACAATTGACATGTTATTAAAGAGTATCACTTTTATATAAGTGATGATTGAGCACAGGACACACATTATGTACAACATTGTTTTGATAAATTTTATGATTCATTGAACGAACGCGAAATTGGATTTGATCGGTATTAGATATGGTCATATGGGTGTGTGGGTCAGTTCAAATATTCACGATCATTCTATTGGTTATGTCATCTTCATACAAAATCAAACATTACACATTGYTGGAATTTTTTTGAGACTAGTTATGGGAAAGGAGAGCACAAYGGTGCGGGGGCATGTGTAAAATGAGCACTTCGAAGGTATCAGATGAACCCTCATGCCGATCGATTTGAATCCRTTGAACAAGTTGTTAAATGGTGCAAAATKTCACTAAGCCATGGATATAATCCGTCAAGGGATGCACCCAGGTGTGTTTATATATACATGTTACACATGTACACAGGATATAGTTTTTTGAACGTGTTCAAATTTATATTCAATCTTCAATCATTTTCTTGAGAGATTTCAAGTTAACAAGTTCTTGTCTTGTGAAGGTTTTTTTGGTATGTTGGAATCCAAGGTGTAAATAGATCAATCCCATATGACGTCAGTACAATACATGGGACACGAAAAATACATTCAGTTAAAACAAAACGTTATCAAAATGTGTTTGCATTTGATAGAAGAAATGAGTCTTGTTTTTTGTTCAGTTTGCATAGAGGACACAGAATCCATAGATATTTGGGAAAACGAAAATGGAGAATATGTTAAAGCTTGGAGACATATCGAAATTAATGTAAAAGGGAAAATGCCACTTGCAATCTCAGAGGAGATGGAATCAAATGAAACTATAGTGTTAGTTGATGGCGATAAAGTTTTTGAATTGTCAGAGAAGGTAATTTTGTGTTTAAATTTTTTCAAATAACTTGTATATGTACTTGTGTGATAATCTAACATGAACTATTTGTTGTCCAAATATACAATTATTTGCAGGAGATGTCTTTGCCATGGTTGCACCTGTAGACAACACTGAAAACGTGAAATATTATTTGATGCGATGTGATGCAGGAGCATCTCAAGCGAGCCAACGAGGAGGCAAAAGACGGCTGGACAAGCACCCAATGCAAATTTTGAAATTCTCTTGGAGTTAATGTGCCAATATTAAATGAGATAATTAAGAAGGGGCACACTTGTAAAATGTAAACGGACCTTGAGCGATCCACTCTCGTCCTTAGTAGGTAGAAGGCATTTATAGTAGTTAATGAAGATAGATAGAATTGAATGTTAGATTAGACAGTTTTAGAGCGCAAGAGGGAAACAGGATATAGACACCCTCATTGTATATTGTAACAAAGAAGAGAGAAGCGTGAGGAGAAAGAGAGCATAGAGAAGAAGCAGAGAGTTGTAGTGAGAATTCCATGTACAGAGGTTCTAAATTAATACAAAAAAGGTTTTGATTCAGACTCATGGTGTTCAAATATTCTCTGTGTATGCATCTTTGAATGTTATGCTCATGAATGTTTTACTCTTTCTGTCATGCAATTGCTTTTATGATATGTATGAATGATTTCCTGTTGAATGTCTAAAATCTATGAGAGAGATAAAGAGTAAGGGAAATGAGTTTCAGTTGTTTCTCTATCTGAGCATGAGTTCCTGCAAGGAGTGCAGTTGAATTGTCCACAAGGAGTGCGTTGAAAAAGGGTTCAGGGGTTTTTCTCTGAAAGTTTAGATAGGGTAGCTTTTGTTCTCATTTCCTCAGAAGTGCAGTTGGGCACAGGAGCGATGAAAGGAGTGCGCAGGCCAAGTAAAGTCTCAGAGTTGCGAACCTGAGTGAAGTATTAAGATACCGCTGCTGCAGGTGTGCGCAGAGTCAAAAGGAGTTCTACACTTAAGGTGTCTGAAGGTTTCCACAAGGAGTGCATGCAAGAGTCTCCTTTAAGACTCAGAGTTGTGAGAAATCTCATGAAGGATAAGGCCTTCAAAACTATTAAAGGGTAGCATAGGGAATTTTATGCCTAAAAGTATTGAGAAGGTGTCGTAAGTTTGTGCCGCGGGTGGACAAGTTTCGTGGAGGAATACTTAGCTCATTTCGTAGGAATAGTCAAGGAGACATTGAACGGTCGGAATTCTCCGTGGAGAATTCATGAAGTCCCACGAGTTGTCAAATCTCGCAGAGTAGCAGGAGAGTTACGGGGATTATTTTAAAGGTGCAAGCTCAGGAGAGACAGAGCCATCGATTCAAGTCAGCCAGGGGCCATTGGATGACTCGTGAAATCGCCTATCGGGATTTTGTGAGTGGAAGGGTCGAAAACTTGGTATCAAGGTTCATGAAATCGTGAAGCATGAAGCCATGAAGGATTGATAGGATTGTGTGGGACCATAGGAGCTAGCAAGATGGACAGGTGGCACACTATCGACCTATATGTCAACTGCATTGACCACTTCGGAGTTTCGTAAGTCGAAGTCCCGAAAGCCTTGCATCAGAACTCACGAACTCGTGAAAGCCGACAAGTCAGAGTGATATCGGAGTTTTGGAGGTTCAGGATTCGGGGGTCTGATCGACAAGACACTCGACTGTAGGATTCACGATATCGCGAAGTCTGGTCTCCCGAAGTGCCAAGGGAGAATCCCATGAGGATTTTCTGTGGGTGCAGATTTCCCGAAAGGGAAATAGAAGAGCCATTTCCGAGAGCTCTTCGAGCCAGTGTAAGGGGAAAGATCATGTGTACGTGACCTTCCGACCCGTGGGTTGAGGAGGTGCGACGTCAGGTTTGGTATCAGAGCTCAAAAAGGATTCTTTTCTTTCTGTAGCAGGGAAAAGGAGAATTCACCATGCCGCCGAGAATAAGGGACTGGAAAACACCCGATCCACCAGAGGATAGGGAAATGTCAAGAAAAAGAGGAAGGCATATGACTGATCCAACCATGGAGAGAGAGATGCGTGATTTACGCACCCGACTTGAAGACATGGAGACAGCACAGAAGCGTACAGTCTGTGCTGGGGATCTTAGTGATACCAAAAGTGAAATTGAGGCTGAACATGAAGGAGAAGAAGTTGCAGCCGAAGATGACACAAACGAACGCTTGATTAGGGCTATTGCAAGAATGGGTGCAAGAGAGAAAATGGACATTCTAGTTTATGAGGGAAATCTGGATGCAGAGGAGCTTCTAGACTGGATTAGAGCTCTAGACACATACTTTGACTATGAATATGTCGAAGAGGACAAGAAGGTCAAACATGCTGTCACGATATTGAAAGGACATGCAACATTGTGGTGGGATGAGATACAAGATGACATAAACTGCAAAGGCAAGCAGAAGATCAAGAGTTGGGACATAATGATCACGAAGATGAAGGCGAAATTCATCCCCAGAGATTATCAAATTACTCTATTTCGAAGAATGAAAAACTTGAGACAAAAGTTGATGATAGTGAAAGAATACATTGAAGAATTCTACAGGCTGAACATCAGGGCAGGTCATTGAAAAAGCGATGATGAAAAGGTTTCCAGATACATGAATGGTCTGAGATACAACATTCAGGATGAGATGATCATGGTAACCATCCGAACAGTGGAAGATGCTTATCATATGGCTCTAAAAGCTGAAGAGAAGCTGAGCCGAAAGCAGGGTCAAAGAGGCCAAGGCAGAAGTCAACCTAGAGGCAAATCAGTTGCCCAGGATAAAAACTAGAAACCCAAGGAGGACTGGAAGAAACCTCATACTCGAACTGAGAGAGGTGAAACCTCACAGCAAGGGAAATATGCTGAACAAAGAGGGCAGCATACTGAATAGAGAGGAGAGTATGCTGATAATAATATTTTTCCTCGTACAAGAGGTAGAGGAAGAGGAAGAGGTGGAGTAATAACCTTCTTCACATGCAGAAAGAATGGGCACAAGTCTTATGAGTGTCCTGATAAAAAGAAAGAGAGTGTAGAGATTGACATCGCTGAAGCATAGAGGCAGAATGTTGAGGTAGAAGATGTTGAAGGCGGAAGATCGCTGATGATGTGAAAATCTCTTTTGACACCAAAGAAGGAGGTGGAGAGTTCAGCCCAAAGAAACAGACTTTTCTGGACTTCTTGCAAGACCAAGGATAGGGTATGCAAGGTAATTGTGGACAATGGTAGCACTGATAATCTCGTTTCTACAGAGATGGTAGAAAATCTAGAGCTGGAGACGATTGATTATCCAAGCCGATACAGAGTTTCGTGGCTACAAAAGGGACATCAGGTAACTGTCACTAAACAATGTTTAGTTGAATTTAAGATAGGAGGATATAATGATAAGATATTATGTGATGTTATTCCTATGGATGTTTGTCATCTATTGCTATGTAGACCGTGGCAATATGACAGGAATGTGATTCATGACGGGAGAATGAACACATACACCCTAGAGAAGAATGAAAGGACTCACATGTTGCTTCCAATCAAAGATAAGGAGGTGAAACCTAAAGTAAGAAACATTGTACTTCTCATGAGTGGGAAGGAACTTCTTACAGAGGTAAAGAATAAAGAACTAGAATTCATTGTGGTCAGGAAACCGAAGATTGTTTTGACCAGTACAAGGGTAGATGATTTACCAGAAGAGGTTCAGGAACTACTGGAAGAGTTTGTTGACATAGTAGTGGATGAACTACCTTGTTCGTTGCCACTGATTATAAGTGTGAGTCATCATATTGATCTCATACCAGGAGCCAGTTTTCCAAACAAATCCGCATACAGATTGACACTGCAGGAGAATGAAGAGGTCAAAAGACAAGTCCAGGATTTGTTGGACAAAGGGTTGGTCAGAGAAAGCTTGAGTCCATGTGATGTTCCGACAGTGCTCAGTACAAAGAAAAACAGAGCCTGGAGGATGTGTACTGACTCTAGGGTGATCAATAAGATAAACATTAGGTACATATTTCCATTGCCAAGGATGGATGATCTGATGGATTGCTTGAGTGGAGCAAAATTATTTTCAAAGATTGATTTGAAAAGCGGTTATCATCAAATACATATGAGAGAAGGTGACGAATGGAAGACAACATTCAAAACCAACGAAGGGTTATATGAATGGCTTGTTATGCCATTTTTCTTAACAAATGCGCCAAGTACCTTCATGAGGTTGATGAACGAAGTCCTGAGGGAGTTCATCGGAAAATTTGTCATTGTGTATTTGGATGACATACTGATTTTCAGTAAAACAGTGGCAGAGCACCTAAAACATTTGACTACAGTGATGCAGAGGCTACAACAAGAGAAGTTGTTGATAAATATGAAGAAGTCCTCATTAATGAAGACAGAACTCATTTATCTGGGGTTTGTTATTTCTGCAGATAAATTAAGGATGGATCTAGATAAAGTGGAAGTGACTAAGAATTGGCCATCACCGAAGAGTATATTTGAGGTGAGAAGTTTTCACGGATTGGCTAGTTTCTACCCAAAATTCATCAAAAATTTCAGTGGAATTAGTGCACCAATGATGGATACAGTGAAGAAGAGACATAAGTCTTTTCACTGGACAGAAGAGGCTGAGAAGAGTTTTAATTTGTTGAAAAGGGAGATCACATAACAACCCATTCTGGTGTTGCCTGATTTCCATAAGACATTTCAAGTGAAATGCGATGCAAGCGGATTTGCAATAGGGGCAGTCTTGAGTCAAGAACACAGACCAATAGCATACTTTAGTGAGAAGCTGAATGAAATGAAAGTGAAGTGCTCCACATATGATAAGGAGTTTTATGCTATCATTCAGGCACTGAAGAAATGGAGACATTACTTGATCCCGAAGGAGTTTGTCTTATACAGTGACAATCATGCATTGCAGTTTGTGATTCAAAAGGAGAAGTTGAATCAAAGACATGTTAAATGGGTGGAATATATGCAAAATTTCACTTTTGTGATTAAACATATTTCTGTTACTGCTAACAAAGTTGTTGATGCTTTGAGCAGGAAGTGTTTGCTATTGTAGGAGCTCAGAGTCAAAACATTGGGTTTTGATGATCTCGAGGACATGTACGAAAATGATCCAGATTTTAAGGAGGCGTATGAAGCAGCTGAGAATCCAATTCTCAGAGATATAAGTTAATGGGTAGAATACATGATCCAGGAGGGATTATTGTTTAAAGGTAATCAACTGTGTATTCCAAAATGCTCCATGAGGGAGAATTTGCTGAAGGAGAAACACAGTGGAGGATTGGCCAGGCACTTTGGTCATGACAAGACGTTCACAAAATTGAATGAGTTATATTTTTGGTTGGGAATGCGAGCAGACGTCAAGAGATTCGTGGACATATGCAAAATTTGTTAGCATTCGAAGGGAAGGAGACAGAATGTCGTGTTTTTTCAACCATTGCCCATACTTGAGAGGTCGTGGGATGCAATCAACATGGATTTTGTATTGGGGTTGCTAAGAACACAAAGAGGTTTTGATTCAATATTTGTGGTGGTGGATATATTTTCCAAGATGGCACACTTCATTCCATGTCAGAAAACCAGTGATACGACGCACATTACAAATCTATTTTTCAAAGAATTCATTTGACTTCACGGCTTACCAAGGAGCATAGTTTCGGATCAAGACACTAAGTTTGTAGGACACTTTTGGAGGATGTTATGGAAGAAGCTGGGAACTAACTTATCGTTCAGTTCGGCTTATCATCCTCATATGGATGGACATATGGAAGTGGTAAACAAAAGTCTGGGAGACTTGCTGAGAAGCCTGGTGATAGAACACCACAGCCAATGGGACAACATATTACCACAGGCGGAATTTGCTTATAATGACTCAGTTAACAGAAGCATAGGGCAGAGTCCATTCCAGATTTTTTATGGCATGCAATCGAGAGGAGTTTATGAATTGAGAGATTAAGAATAGATTGCGACTAGGAGCGCTAGTGCAGAAGATTTCGCAGAGGTGATGAAGGAACTTCACAGCCAGGTGAAGGAACGTTTGTAGAGTTTGAACCAGGAATATAAGCACAGAGCAGATCAACACCGGAGACAACTCCAATTTGAGGTTGGTGACTTGATTTTGGCACATTTGAGAAAGGAAAGGTTCCTAAGAGGAACATATAATAAACTAAATATGAAGAAAATCGGACCATGTAAGGTCTTAAAGA
>JASDQU010687022.1:58997-77492 GCA_032191745.1 Picea mariana | reverse complement strand
TGTATTGGGGTTGCTAAGAACACAAAGAGGTTTTGATTCAATCTTTGTGGTGGTGGATAGATTTTCCAAGATGGCACACTTCATTCCATGTCAGAAAACCAATGATACAACTCACATTACAAATCTATTTTTCAAAGAATTCATTTGACTTCACGGCTTACCAAGGAGCATAGTTTCGGATCAATACACTAAGTTTGTAGGACACTTTTGGAGGATGTTATGGAAGAAGCTGGGAACTAACTTATCGTTCAGTTCGGCTTATCATCCTCATATGGATGGACAGATGGAAGTGGTAAACAGAAGTCTGGGAGACTTGCTGAGAAGCCTGGTGATAGAACACCACAGCCAATGGGACAACATATTACCATAGGCGAAATTTGCTTATAATGACTCAGTTAACAGAAGCATAGGGCAGATTCCATTCCAAATTGTTTATGGCATGCAATCGAGAGGAGTTTCTGAATTGAGAGATTAAGAACAGATTGCGACTAGGAACGCTAGTGCAGAAGATTTCGCAGAGGCGATGAAGGAACTTCACAGCCAGGTGAAGGAACGTTTGTAGAGTTTGAACCAGGAATATAAGCACAGAGCAGATCAACACCGGAGACAACTCCAATTTGAGGTTGGTGACTTGATTTTGGCACATTTGAGAAAGGAAAGGTTCCTGAGAGGAACATATAATAAACTAAATATGAAGAAAATCGGACCATGTAAGGTCTTAAAGAAATTTGGGGCGAATGCTTACAAGATTGAATTATCCGATGGGATCGGAATTTATCCGATATTCAATATCTCAAATTTGTACCCATATAAAGCTGAGGAAACAGGGATGGAAAGTGAACAACCAGTGATCTAGTGGACAAAACATATGCCAGTTGCAGGAAAGACACAGATGGAGCGCATACTGGACAAAAGGGACAGCAAAAAGACTAGGCGAAAGAAATAATTTGAGTATTTGGTCAAGTGGAAGGGCCATCCAGTTGAAGATGCCAGCTGGGAGAACAAAGAAGAGATCCAGAGGCATGGACAGACCATGCATGAGCTCATGGACAGGATCCCATGAAAATTTTCAAGCGAGGGAGTATGATGCAGAAGCATCTCAAGTGAGTCAGCGCGAAGGCAAAAGACAACTGGACAAGCGCCCAACGCAAATTTTGAAATTCTCTTGGAGTTAATGCACCAATATTAAATGAGATAATTAAGAAGGGGCACACTTGTAAAATGTAAACGAACCTTGAGCGATCCGCTCTCGTCCTTAGTACGTAGAAGGAATTTATATTAGTTAATGAAGATAGATAGAATTAAATGTTAGATTAGACAGTTTTAGAGCGCAAGAGGGAAACGAGATATAGAAACCCTCATTGTGTATTGTAACAGAGAAGAGAGAAGGGTGAGGAGCAAGAGATCATAGAGAAGAAGCAGAGAGTTGTAGTGAGAATTCCATGTACAGAGGTTCTGAATTAATACAAAAAAGGTTTTGATTCAGACTCATGGTGTTCAAATATTCTCTGTGTATGCATCTTTGAATGTTATGCTCATGAATTTTTTACTCTTTCTGTCATGCAATGGCTTTTATGCTATGTATGAATGATTTCTTGTTGAATGTTTGAAATCTGTGAGAGAGAGAGAGAGTAAGGGAAATGAGTTTCAATTGTTTCTCTATCTGAGCAAGAGTTCCTGCAAGGAGTGTAGTTGAATTTTCCACACAGAGTGCGTTGACAAAGGGTTCAGAGGTTTGTTTCTAAAAGTTCAGATAGGGTAGCTTTGGTTCTCATTTCCTCAGAAGTGCAGTTGGGCACAGGAGCCATGCAAGGAGTGCGCAGGCCGAGTAAAGTCTCAGAGTTGCAAACTTGAGTGAAGTATTGAGATACTGTTGCTGCAGGTGTGTGCAGAGTCGAAAGGAGTTCGACACTTAAGGTGTCTGAAGGTTGCCATAAGGAGTGTGTGCAAGAGTCTTCTTTAAGACTCGGAGTTGTGATAAATCTCAAGAAGGATAAGGCCTTCGAAACTATTGAAGGGAAGCACAGGGAAGTTTGTGCCTGAAAGTATTGAGAAGGTGTCGTAAGTTTGTGCCGCGGGTGGACAAGTTTCGTGGAGGAATACTTAGCTCATTTCGCAGGAATAGTCAAGGAGACATTGAACTGTCGGAATTCTCCATGGAGAATTCACGAAGTCCCGCGAGTCGTCAAATCTTGCAAAGTAGCAGGAGAGTTACAGGGATTATTTTAAAGGTGCAAGCTCAGGAGAGACAGAGCCATCGATTCAAGTCAGCCAGGGGTCATTGGATCACTCGTGAAATCGCCTATCAGGATTTCGTGAGTGGAAGGGTCAAAAACTTGGTATCAAGGTTCACGAAATCATGAAGCATGAAGCCATGAAGGATCGATAGGATTGTGTGGGACCATAGGAGCCAGTAAGGTGGATAGGTGGCACACTATCGACGTAGAAGTCAACTGCATTGACCACTTCGGAGTTTCGTAAGTCGATGTCCAGAAAGCCTTGCATCAGAACTCGCGAACTCGTGAAAGCTGACAAGTCAGAGTGATATCGGAGTTTCGGAGGTTCGGGATTTTGGGGTCTGAGCGACAAGGCACTCGACTATAAGATTTGCGATATCACAAAGTCCAGTCTCCCTAAGTGCAAAGGGAGAATCCCACGAGGATTTGTTGTGGGTGAATATTTCCCAAAAGGGAAATAGAAGAGCCATTTCTGAGAGCTCTTCGGGCCAGTGTAAGGGGAAAGATCCTGTGTACGTGACCTTCCGACCCACGGGTTGAGGAGGGGCGACGTCACGATGCACAAAACAAAAGATGAGGCAATTAAAAGATTTTGATGATAATGGTTTTATATATGAAAGAGGATCCATTGTATTGAAAGGATATTTTTTTCAAGAAACCCATTAAAACGATACTCATGTTCACTTTCAAGAATACCAATCAAATGTCACAAGTTTTCAATATAGTTATTTGGTATGTGTAGTGCGCATAAAGTTAATAGA
The DNA here is from genome assembly GCA_032191745.1 of Picea mariana. Lineage (NCBI taxonomy): Eukaryota > Viridiplantae > Streptophyta > Pinopsida > Pinales > Pinaceae > Picea > Picea mariana. Next base: position 74,494 of record JASDQU010687022.1, on the reverse strand, counting down.
AGTTCAATAAATAAAAAAAGTTAGAAAATGAAAAATGTCCAAAGTCGATCATGAACGAATAATTGAAGATGGAATACCATTATGATTTTTTTAAACAAGTGACACATGTGCATTCCAAATTTTTTTATTTTGCATTGAAAGTACACATATTTATGAATATATAGGATTCTAAAATCATTTCCAGTTTAGTTTACTTTCATGGTCCATTCAATTAAGAAAAGTTGTATTTCCCAGTGAATTATAAAGTTTACCAAACCTTATTTACAATTTCAGGGAAGAACCTATAGATTGTATCTAGGGAACCTAAATTGACCTATACTTTGGATGATTATACTTTAATCCTACAAATTATCCAAATCATATACACAAATCCTTTAATGCATGTAACCAATTTACTACATATAGGATAAATGCGTTCGTGATTTGCAATTTGATTGTTCAATGTTTTTGCATATGAAGAGGATAACGTCATATCGAAACTAGGACCCATTTCCATGTCACTATCAGGGGCTATTGATGGCTTAGAAAAACTTTAAATTATGATAAATTTTAATATCAATATAAATTTTAATGAAGATTGCTTACTTATATTTAATTTGATGACTTGTTTTGACTATTTTCATTGTTGGACTTATATTAAATTTGATGACTTGTTTTGACTATTTTCAACCATATTTCCAAATCAAACAAAATTTAAATTATAAGTGAGAAGCTTTAATTTTTATTAACATTTTCTTGAATATTTCATTGTGAAATTTCATAAGAAACTATAAAATTTGACGAACTGTAAAATTTAATTTTTATTTCACGTTTTCTTGAATATTTCATTGTGAAATTTCATAAGAAAATATAAAATTTGATGATTTTTTTTTGAAATAAAAAAAAAATAGTATATTGAAATTATTTCATCCAATATTTTATATAAATAAACACAGTGCAAGTAAAATCAAGACAAGACAAAATATTACATGAGTGATCTCAATATCTCTTCTATCTCTTCTTGTGCTTTTCTTAGCTATTGTTATCATATTTGTAGTTTTCTCACAGTTGTTCATATGAGAAAGAAGGTGAATTCAAAGATCATTAAAACATTTCATTGAGATGTTGATGTAAATTGATATTTTGATGTAAATGTGAGACCATGTCTCTCTGAAAATATCGAAATGATAAAGACCACGTAGATGTTCTAGGTTCAAATTCAAGTGTGTGTAGAGCCCCTTGTGTGTGTCTCTCCTACTTTGTAATATTTATAGTGGCTTTCTTCATTCTTCCATTTGTTCAACTGACTCTTTCTTTCTATGTCTTCTAAACCATTCTTACACTAATTTTTCTATGTCTTCTAAGCCATTCTTACACTAATTTTCTTACTTCTTTTTTTTTCACACGAAAAAAATAGTTTCGTTGTTATTCTATTAGAATCAAATGAAATGTTTTGTTACATATGTATCTAGAAGATATCTCTTCTTGTGCTTTTCTTAGCTATTGCTATCATCTTTGCAGTTTTCTCATAGTTGTTCGTATGAGAAAGAAGGTGAATTCAAAGACCATTAAAACCTTTCATTGAGATGTTGATGTAAATTGAGATTTTGATGTAAATGTGGGACCATGTCTCTCTGAAAATATCAAAATGATAAAGACCATGTAAATGTCCTAGGTTTAAATTCAAGTGTGTGTAGAGCCCCTTGTGTGTGTCTCTCTTACTTTGTAATATTTATAGTGGATTTCTTCATTCTTCCATTTGTTCAAGTGATTCTTTCTTTCTATGTCTTCTAACCCATTCTTACACTAATTTTTCTATGTCTTCTAACCCATTCTTACCCTAATTTTCTTAGTTTTTTTTTTCACGCGAAAAGAAAAGTTTCACTGTTATTCTATTAGAATCAAATTAATTTTTTTGTTACATATGGATCTAGAAAGTGATGATAAAAAAAGATATGTAGTATTTCCTTCCTTCCACATTTTTGCATTGTAGTAAAGTTATAAAAAGTCATCTAGTGTCATATACAAAATTATTCAAAAAATGGACATCTATAAAGATCCAGACTAGAAAATGTAAAATTTTTCTGCACATACAACAATTCCATCAACAATTTATTTATGGAAAAGTAGGAAAGGAGTAATAATAATCCCCATAGGCCCAAGATTTCAGCTTTATGTTGAATTTTATCAGTCCCCATAAGCCCAAGAATACTCCACAATGAAATATGTTGGATTTTATCTTGTGTTTTTGAAAACTTCACAGTGACCATAAAAGGAAGAATTTAAATTAATACATAGTAGGCAAGTATCTAAGAGTTTGATGCTCAATTTAATGCATTGTAAAAAGGAGAATATACAAAAATTTAGTTCAAAACTAACAACTTAGCCACCTTTTTTCCATCAACTTAGTGCAAACACCTTTGAGTATTGGTCAGACCACGACAATCTATCAAGCCAAGTCTTGAACCAAACCAAAACAAAGCTATTCTTACATTAGTGATGGTGTTTAACAGATTAACAACAAAGCAATTTTATTTCAACATTGACATAGTAAAGATAGAGACAATTATCAAAGAAAAGCAATTATATTTCAACATTTAACAATATAAGAGAAATCAAATATGAGTCAATAAATTGTTATTTTGAATTCCATATATATATATATATATATATATATATATATATATATATATATATATATATATATAATCAAAGTATGAATAGTTACACTGCCAAATACATAGGTTCCACATCCATTTTAGGATGATAACAAAAACTAAGACATTTAACTCCAAAATTCTGGACTCTAAGCCATCACTTTAAGATAGATCATTTCATACCTGCAAAAAAAACATAATTCAAAAATTAAAAATTTACAATTCAAACATGCAAAATAAAACATAATTCAAACACTGTGATTAAAAACAAATTGACATACATACCAAAAGAGTTAAGTCTCATCCTCCAACATTCTCTTTCCCACCAAATATAATGTATACATATTTTTCACCAAATATAATTTAAACATCCGTAACAATAAAAAAAAAACAAATAACACATATTAACATATANATAATTCAAAAATTAAAAATTTACAATTCAAACATGCAAAATAAAACATAATTCAAACACTGTGATTAAAAACAAATTGACATACATACCAAAAGAGTTAAGTCTCATCCTCCAACATTCTCTTTCCCACCAAATATAATGTAAACATATTTTCCACCAAATATAATTTAAACATCCGTAACAATAAAAAAAAAACAAATAACACATATTAACATATATACTTTAACTAAATATTAAATAAACAATATGAAATAATAACATACCCAACCACAATTAAACAGATTTAAGATAGTTACTCTCCACATTAAGCATACATGATTTAAACAATTTGTAAAATCTTATCTAAAATCTTAAAAGATTTTAAAGAGAAAAATTGTGTTCTTGGTAAAACAAAATTTGGGTTCAGAGTTTGAGTTAGATAATAATCTCAAAATAAATATAGAACTGTGTATGAAGAAAGTTTGCAAATCTCCATATTAAGTCATTCTTCCAATGAAATACTTATCTCCTTGTGGATAAAGTCCCAAATCCTTTAGGTGAAATTCTTATCCCAGGTGATGTTATTTGATCTTATTTACTCAGAAATAAAATACTAATCTCCTCAGCAGTAAAATACTTCTCTCCTCTTTTCCAGTGGTCATATATTCAAATTCCATAATGCCCTTCCAAATTAAAGGACTCATAAATCTCCATATCAAAACATTCTTCCAAAAAACTACTTATATCTAAGAAAGTTCACAAATATCCATTTTAAAAACCATTCTTCTGGAAAATACTTATCTCCTCTTTCTATGGTGGAATAGATGTTCTCACATAATCTTGCATGTACATGAAGAAAACACAAATCTGCACATGTATATTAAGTCATTCTTCAAAAACCATTTAAATATTTCATCTTTGGGATGTATTCATATTACATATAATCAAATTCTCTTTGAAATTATGTGTGAGCTAGCTCACATATACAATATGTGTGAGTTAACTCACATATACAATATGTGAGCTAGCTCACACATAATTTATGCATAGCTTATTTGTAAATATACTTGAATGTTGGTTTTTGTGGTTAGTAACCAATTTAGTTAAGAGTTTGACAAAACCTTGGCAAGAAGGAATTCACTTCATTGTATGTAGAAAACACATAAGTCCATACTATAGCATTCTTGGACAAGAAAACAAGGAATGCAATCAAAGAAAATTTAAAAGCTTTCCCTTTTTTGATGTGGGATATAGTTTGTTCTCAAATAATCAAATGCTCAAGTTCAAAATTAGGTCTTCATCATGATCTAAACTTAAATAAGTATGAATGTACACCAGTTAAGACAAGGATAAGCTTATCTAGGGGTTCTATATATTTTAAAATAATTGATCAAAGTGTTGAATAGGAAAGACTAAACTAAAAATTTGAGAAAACAAAATTTTGATAAAAGTCAAAAACATACATTTATGAATCATCCAAAATGGAAGAATCCTTCCCAAATATGGGTGCTTCCTCTACTTGCTCCTCAATCCCAATCTCCCTCCCAAGCACACTCTCAGGTACTCTCTTCTCCACATTACCCTATATAACATATTTCAAATTTGAAAATTTGAAAATTAAATATAAATGATTATAACACATTAAATTTAAATGATTTTAACACATTAAATGATACTTGTGAACTCCCACCCTCTTCAAACTCTCCCAATTAGAATTGAGACAAGCCATCCCAAGTAATAGGAGATGGAATATGGATCTATGAACAACACAACTAATAACTAAATCTAGGATTCAATGTGTTCACATTTATACAAAATTATAAATGTTGTTGATCTCTTATTCAAAAGATTGGAGATTGGACAAAGAAAGTGCTCATCTGTGGATATTAGAAAACACGTACTTGATTCAACCCATCCAAATTTAAACTTGTGGAATGACGTCCCCTATTTACTGGAGATTCATTTAACATATCTCCAAGATGTAATTGATGACAATAACAACTAGATTATTTCTATAGATACAATGATATCTAAATCTATAATTAGAAGTAAACTATCCTAAAATGCATCAAATATTTACTAACTAGAACACATACAAATATGTTGTTTGGGTCATCATTCTGAATGACCTTCTTCCAACCATCATGAAAAAGTTTTGCATACTCCTTAAGATCTTCTACTAACATGGTATCTAACTCCGAATCTGTTTCATAAACAAATATGGCCCGGGAATTGGCTTCCACTCACTGACGGATCATGCCAACATCAACACCATAAAAAATCGCTTCCAAATTTTCCCCGATTGCATTCTTAGCCTCTTTTCCAACCTATGATGTAGCTCACAATTCTGAATGTGAAGAAAATGCCCCTGTTGGGAGAGATACTAAAGGTCATGGAGGCCTCGAAAATGTCATATTTTGACATGCCCCTTTGCGATCATATGTCTGTCCTTTACCAATCCCATAATAATCGAACGATAGAATAGTATAATCAGGGTGCATGTGCATGAAAAAATCTGCATAAAAGTGTCTTGAAAAATAGTGTGGACCCTCTTTTTTCCATAAAAATTTCCCATATGCTACCAAAACTCTGTTATACAAATTTCTTGCAATGTCGGTGTGCTTAAAATATTGCATCTTCAACATCTTCCCCTTTGGCCCATCTTTGAAATTGAACATAGAAATTGTGTCTTCTTTTGAAACTTTATTTTTTACGGCCTCCCATTTATCAGGGTCAATCACCTCTTACTTTCACCGTCTCATTAGATCGACAAAACTATCAGTGGCTGGCCCCATCTTTTGATATGCGTCCATAAAGTTTTGCAATGAATGAAAAAMAATATGCAAGCTTTGTTTACTCTCTTGAGGGAGTTCCAAGACCACCAAATCATTTTCCAACCTCCTTTTAACAACTGAGCATCGYTTAAGAGTCATTGCTTCAGTAATCCCTTCCTAGGGAAGTTCATCACCAACATCCGAAGGATAGGTGGACATAGGCGTGTAATCTTTTGTTTATTGATAACACAATCTCCTAAATCCACCTTCACCCTCTGCACCAACATCAGAATATCCATGACAAAGACTCTCTCTTTAATTGTCATCCCTTTCTCTAAAATCATTGTCTACACACACATTTGAAAGTAATTACAACATTTAACTTGACATTAATTTAATTACACAAAATTACAACAAAAATAAACAAAATCAAAGAAAATTACCAAAAATATTCTCTTGTCCTGAGGTATTCCCTACATTCTCAAGTGTAGGAATATCAATGCGCAACCTATATAAGAAGGATGCATCCATAGCACTTACTTGATCACATTCTGCAGTTGATCTATTCACAAACTTGTTTGATAATCTCCTCTGACGATATTGTTGTTGGTCACTCGGAGTCTCAATCGAAGAAGGAGTCCCTCTTCTTCCTTCTTGGGAGAGCCTAGAGCTTTTGCGAGGAATGTTTGGAGAATCCCATGTCAACATCTATCCTCAATATCTATCCTTTGGAAATTCATGAAAATTTAAGCACAAGACAAGTACGAGTTAATATCTCCAACATTGACCAACAAAAATTATGAAGAAAGAAAAAAAAAAGACAATATTAATAGAGATGTTCTTTATGTTAGACACAATTATAATAAGGTGATACATAACTCCAATACCCATGCCCATTTCAAATATGTTTTGGTTTCTTAATATTAGCACAAATAACCTTGGTAAATCCACCAATAGTACATGGGCCAATGTCTGGTAACGAAGTAGCAGTTATCTATATGGGAAATCAAATTTCATGCATCCAACAAGTATGGAGCACAGTCCATGAAAATAAATAATTAACTTTACGCCATGTTTGGTTGGATAGAATAAATATTCCATATACAAAGAAATGGATCTAAGTATCAATAGGTCGGTATTACACTTGGAGGGGGCATTAATAGAGAAAATTTATTATATGATTGCAAGTTGTTGGAATTTTGTTTATGACGAACCTTTTTATATACTAAGCATCTCTGATTAGATGATTTGACGTTGCTAAACATTCATTTATATGTGTTTATAAAGCATTTTTTATATGCTTACCGACCTTCTTCCAATGACCCCGTCGATATAGGGGCTAAGAATGGCCTTTGAATCATTTTGGTAGATCCATCCTGTAAGAAACCCTGTGGACAACCAGGACTTGGCCGAGTGATTCCAATGCTTGTGTAAATACAAAGGGTAATACATCACCATCTTCAACTAGTATCTTATCCAAAGGTTAATAGAAGCTCATCTTCGACTAAATGCTTGTGTAAATACAAAGGGTAATAGATCATTAACAAGGGTTTTTCAAAGGGTATATACTCATATCAAATACATATGGGTTTTACTTACTCTAATTAATAGAGAGCTAAAGAAATGGAATCAACTTCATATCTTACCTGTATGAGCTATGTGAATATTACATTATAGTTAAGAGTGTAGAGTTTCAATCTAAGGTATAGGAAACTAATCACAAGAATGATGATGCAAATTCAAATTGCATTTCTGCTATGAGATTTCCATTGTGTTCTTAACAGTTTTCTTGGGTATCGTTAATTATGTTCTATTTTCGAGTCTTCATACTTTTAAGCCCTTCTTTGTTGAAAATGGAAACTAGATTTACTTTTGGAGGAATCATAATTGGTATCCTAGTACATGGTATCATTAATTGGTATGTAATTGTAATATGTTATAACATATTCCAATGTTATAACAATGAATATACTACCTATCATTCGGTGTATCTTCTTTGGAGGTTGATGGAATGAATTCATGGAATATACTGCCTATGATTCAAAGTTTGTTTCTATTTATAATAGTTTTATAATGGATATCATTGTTTTTGGGTTTCCTAGTATCCTTGTCACACCCCGAGAATCAAACCATCTTAAAGATTGACTTCTGCAAGTTCTTGGAAAATACAATGCACCATTTTTTTTTAAATTTTAGGGGTACCGGGTCATTCAAGTACCAGTCTCACTTGATACATATGTTAATCCATCAAAACTACTCACACATGGGTTATTTTAAGTCTAGGATGGTGAGTGACCAGACAACATGTTTCTCTCCCAACCATTGACTGGCTGCCTATGGTAAGAGATCATGTCACCAACGAAGGTTTTTTGCAGTTTGTAAACTCTTTTATTTCTATATTAGACTTTATTATCCAAAATCAATTATTCGTTATAATTATTCCTTTAGTCAAAGGGTCACTACAATTGCGAAACAACACCAAAGTGGGAGACTGGTTCCTTTTTGAGCAGTTTAGCATGATAAGAGTCTATGGTTTGGAAGAGAAGCCATATAAAAAATGAGTGTTGAATTTGGTTGTTCTATAGACTGAAAAAAATTGAAATTCATTCAGATGTTGACTATAAACCCAAGCATATTACATTAAAATTTGTTCGGATGAATTTCAAGGAAAAACCAAATCTACACAAGTAGGTCACTCGTGTCTTACACAGAGATGTGACCAAGACTCATGACATGAGATATTGATGTCATTTATCAGTTTCACTATCAATGCAAAGCGACAATTACAAATTTCAATGTATCTATTCTGGAGGTTGAGGGAATGACTATAGTGAATATACTACCTATGTTTCATTATTTGTTTTCTATTTTTTGTTCTATATTAATGCATATTTTCCATAACATATTACAATGTAATATGTCATATTTCATATATTAATATATAACATATTACATTGTAATGTGTTATAACATATCACAATGTAATTATATGTTATAGTAATATGTTATAACATATTACATTGTAATATGCGATAAGATATTCCAATGTTATAAAACTGAATATACTACCTATGTTTCAGTGTATCTGTTTTGGAGGTTGAGGGAATGACTTCGGTGAATATATTGTCTATGTTTCAAAGTTTGTTTCTATTTATAATATTTTATAATGGATGTCATTTTTTTGGGTTTCCTAGTAGCCTTGTCACACCCCGAGAATCAAACCTTCATAAAGTTTGACATTTGCAAGTTCTTGGAAAATACAATGCACCAACAATTTTTAAATTTTGGGGGTACCACATCATTCAGGTACCAGTCTCACTTGATCCATATGTTAATCCATAAAACTACTCACATATGGGTTATTTTAAGTCTAGGATGGTGAATGACCAGCCAACATCTTTCTCTCCTAACCATTGAGTGGATTCCTATGGTAAGAGATCATGTCACCGGTGAAGGTTTTTCGCAGTATGTAAACTCTTTTATTTCTATATTAGACTTTATTATCCAAAATGAAGTATTCGTTATAAATATTCATTTCTTCAAAGGGTCACTACAATTGCAAAACAACACCGAAGTGGGAGACCGGTTCCGTTTTGAGTAGTTTACTATGATAAGAGTCTATGGTTTGTAAGAGAAGCCATATAGAAAGTGAGTTCTGAATTTGGTTGTTCTAGAGAATGAAAAAAGTAAAATTCAGTTAGTTGCTGACTAAAACACAAGCATATTACATTAAATGTTGATCGGATAAATTTCAAGGAAAAACCAAATCTACACAAGTAGGTCATTCATGTCTTACACAAAGATGTGAACAAGACTCATGACATGAGGTATTGATGTCGTTTATTAGTTTCACTATCAATGCAAAGTGGTTGTTACATATTTCGATGTATCTATTCTGGAGGTTCAGGGAATGAATACAGTGAATATACTACCTATGTTTCACTGTTTGTTTTCTATTTGTTGTGCTATATTAATGCAGATTTTCCATAACATATTACAATGTAATATGTCATAGTTCATGTATTACTATATAACATATTACATTTTAATATGTTATAACAATTTACAATGTAATTATATTTTATAGTAATATGTTATAACATGTTACATTGTAATATGTTATATCATATTCCAATGTTATAAAAGTGAATATACTACCTATGTTTCAAAGTTTGTTTCTAATTATAATTGTTTTCTAATGTATATCATTGTTTTTGGGTTTCCTATTATCCTTGTCGCACTCCGATAATCAAACCTTCATAAAGGTTGACTTTTGCAAGTTCTTGGAAAATACAATGCACCAACAATTTTTAAATTTTAGGGGTACTAGGTCATTCAGGTACCCGTCTCACTTGATCCATCTGTTAATCCATCAAAACTACTCACATATGGGTTATTTTAAGTATAGGATGGTGAATAACCAGCCAACATGTTGCTCTCCCAACCATTCAGGGGTTTCCTATGGTAAGATATTATGTCACCGGTGAAGTTTTTTTGCTGTATATAAACTCTTTTATTTCTATATTAGACTTTATTATCCAAAATGAAGTATTCGTTATAATTATTCCTTTAGTCAAAGGGTCACTACAATTGCAAAACAACACCAAAGTGGGAGACTGGTTCCTTTTCAAGTAGTTTACTATGATAAGAGTCTATGGTTTGGAAGAAAACCATATCAATAGTGAGTGCTGAATTTGTTTGTTCTAGAGACTGAAAAAAGTGACATTCAGTCAGTTGCTAACTAAAAATCCAAGCATCTTACGTTAAATGGTGATCGGATGGATTTCAAGAAAAAACCAAATCTACACAAGTAGGTCACTCATGTCTTACACATAGATGTGACCAAGATTCATGACATGAGATATTGATGTCGTTTATCAGTTTCACTATCAATGCAAAGAGACTGTTACATATTTCGATGTATCTATTCTTGAGGTTGAGGGAATGACTACATTGAATATACTATCGATGTTTCAATGTTTGTTTTCTATTTGTTGTGCTATATTAATGAAGATTTTCCATAACATATTACAATGTAATTATATTTTATAGTAATATGTTATAACATATTACATTGTAATATGTTATAACATATTCCAATGGTATAACAATGAATATACTACCTATGTTTCGGTGTATCTGTTTTGGAGGTTGAGGGAATGACTTCAGTGAATATATTTCCTATGTTTCAAAGTTTGTTTCTATTTGTAATAGTTTTATAATTGATATGATTATTTTTGGGTTTCCTAGTAGCATTGTCACACCCCGAGAATCAAACCTTCATAAAATTTGATTTCTGCAAGTTCTTGGCAAATACAATGCACCAACATTTTTTAAATTTTAGGGGTACCAGGTCATTCAGGTACTAGTCTCACTTGATCCATATGTTAATCAATCAAAAATACTCACATCTGGGTTATTTTAAGTCTAGGATAGTGAATGACCAGCCAACATGTTGTTCTCCCAACCATTGAGTGGTTGCCTATGGTAAGAGATCATGTCACCAGTAAAGGTTTTTTGCAGTATGTAAACTATTTTATTTCTATATTAGACTTTATTATCCAAAATGAAGTATTCGTTATAATTATTCCTTTAGTCAAAGGGTCACTACAATTGCAAAACAACACCAAAGTGGGAGACTGGTTCCTTTTCAAGTAGTTTACTATGATAAGAGTCTATGGTTTGGAAGAGAAACCATATCAATAGTGAGTGCTGAATTTGTTTGTTCTAGAGACTGAAAAAAGTGACATTCAGTCAGTTGCTAACTAAAAATCCAAGCATCTTACGTTAAATGGTGATCGGATGGATTTCAAGAAAAAACCAAATCTACACAAGTAGGTCACTCATGTCTTACACATAGATGTGACCAAGATTCATGACATGAGATATTGATGTCGTTTATCAGTTTCACTATCAATGCAAAGAGACTGTTACATATTTCGATGTATCTATTCTTGAGGTTGAGGGAATGACTACATTGAATATACTATCGATGTTTCAATGTTTGTTTTCTATTTGTTGTGCTATATTAATGAAGATTTTCCATAACATATTACAATGTAATTATATTTTATAGTAATATGTTATAACATATTACATTGTAATATGTTATAACATATTCCAATGGTATAACAATGAATATACTACCTATGTTTCGGTGTATCTGTTTTGGAGGTTGAGGGAATGACTTCAGTGAATATATTTCCTATGTTTCAAAGTTTGTTTCTATTTGTAATAGTTTTATAATTGATATGATTATTTTTGGGTTTCCTAGTAGCATTGTCACACCCCGAGAATCAAACCTTCATAAAATTTGATTTCTGCAAGTTCTTGGCAAATACAATGCACCAACATTTTTTAAATTTTAGGGGTACCAGGTCATTCAGGTACTAGTCTCACTTGATCCATATGTTAATCAATCAAAAATACTCACATCTGGGTTATTTTAAGTCTAGGATAGTGAATGACCAGCCAACATGTTGTTCTCCCAACCATTGAGTGGTTGCCTATGGTAAGAGATCATGTCACCAGTAAAGGTTTTTTGCAGTATGTAAACTATTTTATTTCTATATTAGACTTTATTATCCAAAATGAAGTATTCGTTATAATTATTCCTTTAGTCAAAGGGTCACTACAATTGCAAAACAACACCAAAGTGGGAGACTAGTTCCTTTTTGATTGGTTTACTATGATAAGATTCTATGGTTTGGAAGAGACGCCATATCAAAAGTGAGTGTTGAATTTGGTTGTTCATTGTTTATTTTCTATTTGTTGTGCTATATTAATGCATATTTTCCATAACATATTACAATGTAATATGTCATAGTTCATATATTACTATATAACATATTACATTGTAATTTGTTATAACATATCACAATGTAATTATATGTTATAGTAATATGTTATAACATATTACATTGTAATATGCGATAAGATATTCCAATGTTATAAAACTGAATATACTACCTATGTTTTGGTGTATCTGTTTTGGAGGTTGAGGGAATGACTTCGGTGAATATATTGTCTATGTTTCAAAGTTTGTTTTTATTTATAATAGTTTTATCATGGATATCATTGTTTTTAGGTTTCCTAGTAGCCTTGTCACACCCCAAGAATCAAACTTTCATAAAGTTTGACTTCTCCAAGTTCTTGGCAAATAAAATGCACCGACAATTTTTAAATTTTATGGGTACTGGGTCATTCAGGTACCTGTCTCACTTGATCCATATGTTAATCCATCAAAACTACTCACATCTGGGTTATTTTAAGTCTAGGATGGTGAATGACCGACCAACATGTTTCTCTCCCAACCATTGAGTGGCGACCTATGGTAAGAGACCATGTCACCAGTGAAGGGTTTTTGTAGTATGTAAACTCTTTTATTTCTATATATTAGACTTTATTATCCAAAATGAAGTATTCGTTATAATTATTCCTTTAGTCAAAGGGTCACTACAATTGCAAAACAACACCAAAGTGGGAGACTGGTTCGTTTTTGAATAGTTTACTATGATAAGAGTCTATGGTTTGGAAGAGAACCCATATCAAAAGTGAGTGCTGAATTTGGTCGTTCTAGAGACTGAAAAAAGTGAAATTCATTCAGCTACTGACTAAAAAGCCAAGCATATTACACTAAACGTTGATCATATGAATTTCAAGGAAAAACCAAACCTACACAAGTAGGTCACTCATGTCTTACATAGAGATTTGACCAAGACTCATGACATGAGATATTGATGTCGTTTATCAGTTTCGATATCAATACAAAGCGACTGTTACATATTTCGATGTATATATTTTGGAGGTTCAGGGAATGACTACAGTGAATATACTACCCATGTTTCACTATTTGTTTTCTGTTTGTTGTGCTATATTATTCCATAACATATTACAATGTAATATGTCATAGTTCATATATTACTATATAACATATTACATTGTAATACGTTATAGCATATTAAAATGTAATTATATGTTATATTAATATGTTATAACATTGAATATACTACCTATGTTTCGATGTATCTATTCTGGAGGTTGACGGAATGACTTCAGTGAATATATTGCCTATGTTTCAAAGTTTGTTTCTATTTATAATAGTTTAAAAACAGATATCATTATTTTTGGGTTTCCTAGTAGCCTTGTCACAACCCTAGAATCAAACCTTCATAAAGTTTGACTTCTGCAAGTTCTTGGAAAATACAATGCACCAACAATTTTTAAATTTTAGGGGTACTAGGTCATTGAGGTACCAGTCTCACTTGATCCATATGTTAATCCATCAAAAATACTCACATCTAGGTTATTTTAAGTATAGGATGGTGAATGACCAGTGAACATGTTGCTCTCCCAACCATTGACTGGCTGCGTATGGTAAGAGATCATGTCAATAGTGAAGGTTTTTTGCAGTATGTAAACTTGTTTATTTCTATATTAGACTTTATTATCCAAAATGAAGTATTTGTTATAATTATTTCTTTAGTCAAAGGGTCACTATAATTGCAAAACAACACCAAAGTGGGAGACTGGTTCCGTTTTGAACAGTTTACTATAATAAGAGTCTATGGTTTGGAAGAGAAGCCATATCAAAAGTGAGTGCTGATTTTGGTTGTTCTAGAGACTGAAAAAAGTGAAATTCAGTCAATTGTTGACTAAAAATCCAAGCATATTACATTAAATGTTGATCAAATAAATTTCAAGGAAAAACCAAATCTACGCAAGTAGGTCAGTCAGGTCTTACACAGAGATGTGACCAAGACTCATGACATGAGATATTGATGTCGTTTATCAGTTTTTCTATCAATGCAAAGCTATTGTTACATATTTCGATGTATCTATACTGGAGGTTGAGGGAATGACTACAGTGAATATACTACCTATATTTCATTGTTTGTTTTCTATTTGTTGTGCTATATTAATGCATATTTTCCACAACATATTACAATGTACTATGTTATAGTTCATATATTACTATATAACATATTACATTGTAATATGTTATAACATATTACAATGTAATTCTATGTTATAGTAATATGTTATAACATATTACATTGTAATATGTTATAACATATTCTAATGTTATAACAATGAATATATTAGCTATGTTTCAGTGTATATGTTCTGTATGTTGATGGAATGACTTCAGTGAATATATTGTCTATGTTTCAAAGTTTGTTTGTATTTATAATAGTTTTATAATGGATATCATTGTTTTTGGGTTTCCTAGTAGCCTTGTCACACCCCAAGAATCAAACATTCATAAAGTTTGACTTCTGTAAGTTCTTGGCAAATAAAATGCACCGACAATTTTTAAATTTTATGGGTACCGGGTCATTCAGGTACCGGTCTCACTTGATCCATATGTTAATCCAACAAAACTACTCACATATGGGTTATTTTAAGTCTAAGATGGTGAATGACCAACCAACATGTTTCTATCCCAACCATTGAGTGGCTACCTATGGTAAGAGACCATGTCACCAGTGAAGGGTTTTTGCAGTATGTAAACTCTTTTATTTCTATATATTAGACTTTATTATCCAAAATGAAGTATTCATTATAATTATTCCTTTAGTCAAAGGGTCACTACAATTGCAAAACAACACCAAAGTGGGAGACTGGTTCATTTTTTAGCATGTTACTATGATAAGAATCTATGGTTTGGAAGAGAAGCCATATCAAAAGTCA
>JASDQU010687021.1:39622-54719 GCA_032191745.1 Picea mariana | reverse complement strand
GAGAGTTAGCCATCACAAATATCTTGTCTCAATACCTGTGTCAATCCATGTTCATTTGATCTACCAATTACATCTCTGTGTCCATTTCGTGTCATTGATGGGGGATACATCAAGGCCCTCCCTTGAAAAGTCTATTCCTGTCGACTTCAACACATTATCCAGGAATTAGACTTAGAAACCAGTCATTACTTTGGGACCTACATGCCTCAATGGTAGGCCTCCTCACGTCCGACAGTGGGTTTACATCACTGACCTCTAATCGGATGATTCCACGTATGTTCGACTCCAACTCATCCATTCACATTTGTTGGAATGTACTAGGGTACCTTGGGAATCACTGACATTAATGGTGATCTCCCTCACACTTGTTAACGGTTTACATAATTGACCGGTAATCAAGTGGTTTCTTCCATGTTCGACATCAGGACATCTATTCACATGGTTAGATTCGTACTACATCAGGATCGGTCGGAAGACCCTAGTTTGAGTGATCACTTTGATATGTACTTTGCCCAGGTTTCGATGGAGTTTCTTTTGAACAATGACACATATACTGTTACATAGATCCACTTTGTATTGGTCATGGCTATGTCTTTTCATCTCATAGATCCACTGTGTATTCTTCGTGGCTACGATCAGTTCATGTCATAAGAGCATAGATCCACAGTGTATTTTCAGTGGCTATACCTTTTTATCAATACAATTATGGATCCGCAGTGTATTTTATGGCAGCCATATCTTGAAAGTCTTGATCACCCAAGCATAGGTATGCCTGCCTTGGGTTTGAAACATGTCATAATATTTGTTGGATGATTGTGTGCAGCTTTTGTTAGGTTCTCTGCATCTATACCCTTGCTTGAAAGTCTACAAAGCATTTCAATTATCAGTTCTTGTCTTCTAACTTCATACTTTGGGGGGGAATCCGTTACACATCAAAAATACTCACTTTGATAGTGTCGCAAGTGTCATCATTACAAAGGTCGCAAGTGTCGCATTTTTCTCACAAGGTCGGAAGTCTCGCATGTTTCTCACAAGTGTCGCAAGTGTCAAAGAAAGCATGTTGCCATGATGCCTATGTCATGCCTATAACGACATGAGAAGGACACTTGAAAACACTTCCAACATTTGATTTGGGAGAGGAGAAATGAGTCAGCAGGCTTACAAACCTTTTGCCATCTGAAAGCACCTCAAAAACTGAGTTTTTGGAGGGGAGCGTTCCCCTATACCTCTTCTGGGAGCGTCGACGCTCCCCCTTACACTGTCTGGGAGTGTTATAAATATCCTCTGGCCCTTTTGAGGGAGCACTATGGATTTTAAAAGTGTTGGCGCCCCCATAAAGCCTACTAGGGAGCGCTACAATTCTCTGATGGTCCTTTTGAGGGAGCGCTACCTATTCTGGGTAGTAGTTAAGTTGTTGAGATGAATGGGGGAAGGATCCTTTCATTCTTGGAAGGCAGTTGGATTTGAATCCATGGTCTTGCCATGATATTAGGGCAGATCCCCAACTGGAGGAAAATCCTCAACTTCCCCAAGGATATCTCAAGTGGTTAAAGCCTCTCCAAGGCTATATAAGCAAGCTTTCTAATGGTGAAAGGGGACTGAAAAGGGAGAATCACACCAAACTTATGATCCTATAAGTGGTGCTGGAACAGAGATATTTTGGAGGGAAGAGACCTATGATATCATAGGGAGCAATCAGTGAAGCTATCATCATTCATATCGTGGACCTTTTGAGCAAGGGCTAGACAAGGAGGACTTGACGAAACTGCTGCAATTCATCTATGGCTGTAAGCAATGTTTTGTCCTCATTAATATAATTTTCTTGGCCTATTTCTTTCTAATTCATGTTCAATCTCACATGAATTTGTCTCTTTAGTAGATAGACCTATTTCAGACTAATCTTGATAGAGTAGGAAGTGGTCGTACTTTGTTTGTCTACAGGGCTCATCGAGGAGCGAAAGATTGGAGCTCAACTTGAAGCGTGCAGTGAAAAACGCCAATAAAAGGTACTTCTTTTCTCCTTCCTCCTCACACACTTGTCCACCTAGATCTAAAAGGAAGTCAGTGACCATGATAAGAACTTTCTATCTTAGAGTTAAGAGTCTAGCTCTTTGAGGAGATCTACCTGTCTGCAGGGAGATTTTCCTTCAACAACATGCACTGGTTGGGACCATTTATAATTGCATAGATCCAACCCTCAGGAGAAGTCAGACTCGTGAAAATGGATGGTGTGTTATGGCTAGGATGGGTGAACGACGCTTGCCTGAAGCCCTATCTATCTCAAAACTGAGGAAAAGGGACTATTGCTCTAGTCTGAAGGAGCATATATACTAGTTAGATTTGATTTTTCTGAAATTTTTGTAAATCCAGTTAATAAAGTTGATGTGTGCGGTGTTATGCCATGACACAGATCATTTTATATTTAAGTGTTGTTTGATATAGAACTAATGACTCAATAGTGCAAGATCTGAAGCATAAGATAATCCATTAATGATAGTCATTAATATGAAGGGGACCCCCTTTGTGGTCGGAGGGAGAAAGAATCCAAATACGATCTAAGTCCATGTGCCACACGAACTCAGTCTAGTCACAACCTTTATTTCCATTATGGTACCCCATATGAATTCAGTTAAGCCATAAAGATGTGATACACAAATATGCCATCAGAGTTCATGTTGGGATACCCACGCATCAAATGGAAAGGTCTTAAATCAGCCACGTCCCTATCCCACTCACGCAAGTAAGTAAATTCCAGAATCACCCAATAGGATTTACCTCGTTAAACCATCCCGTTGGAAAAATCAGATCCATTTGCGTCCATACGATCATGATGAACATCAGTTATTTCTAGAATTTCCCGCTAAGCCAAGTATAAGGCTCTGAGAAATCGCCCGAGAATGCATCGTTTTCAAAGAACATAGCCATTTCCAAATTTGGTAGAGTGAACCAGCCTGTACAATTGTGAAATCTGTAGTCGTGACCCTAGTCCTTAGCTTTCCACAGAAGTGTGAATGCTGAGAGCCAAGAAAGTCTAAGCGCCATGTCTAAAGACGTGGTACCAGATGAGCCCTGTGATCCCTGAGTCAAGGTTGCGGGCGATATCAAAGGGAAGGTGGAGCATGTTAATCTCCTCGATATTGACCTAACAAATCCAGTTGTTTTCCCCCAGATGAACATAGATGTCTTTTGGGAGATGGCTCCAGATGGGTTCGGAGGCATGTAATTTGAGCCAAAACCAGAATATGTAAACTTATTCAATTAAACCATCATGAACCTTAAAGACCTACCAATATTCGGTACCACTGGTGAGGTTGCGCGGTGCACAAAATTTATGATAAGTAGGGTGCATGACATAATTCTCTGGTTGGATAAGAAGTATTCAATCCATGCTGAAGACATCCATTAGCTTACCAGACTATCCTTCGAAGGAGAAGATGTGTTGAAAGGATTCCAAGGTCCTAGTAAGCATGGAAAAAATAAAGGAGAGCTCATCTTATACGAAAAATTCAACACAAAGCAGGGGGGACGCAAAGCAGTAATCGACCCCATATTACCAGAGACAATCTGGACTGGTTGTTACATCATAGAAAACAAGGTTATGAGATCATAATACAAGGGCAAATTCATGCTAGATGCATTATCAGTAGCAAATGTTTGCGCCAATGACGTTGTGCTCAATTGGTGTAGTTACCTACGGGAGGAACTACTAGTGGCCTGAGAGGAAGCATAGGAGAAGGGAGGAATCTTCACCTATGGATATATGTTGCTGGCATTCACAATGTTCAAATGGAATCGACCTATGGGAAGGCCATTGATGCTACTAGACAAGGGGCACATGGTGAAGATGTTCGAGCCCTGGAAATCTAGGTCAGATTCAGAGAATGCAGCCTTCAACACCGCAACATTTTCTAAGTGGTACAATGACCTGATAGACACAACACAGAGGATGTGTATTTTGTAGGAGCTCCTCAACTTTAATACGAGAAACATTTCCTTTAGCATGAACTGACACCATACATTTGTATGGCCAAGACATGTTAGCAGGGAAGAATTCCATACAAGGATGATGCAGTTCTATCTGGACAAGGAGGCCTTCGATAAAGAAGTAATGTCATGGACAGAAGTCAAACGCAACCCGCGTAAGTTAGGGATGCATTATATTATTCCTGCGGAGCTAATGAAGAAGAAAGATAAAGAAGTCAGGGCAGGACCGAGCTCAGGCTTAGAGCCACAGAAGCAAGAAGCTTCAACACAATCAGACTCTGAGGAGGAAGACAAGACGTAGCCATTGGAGCATAAGAAAAGAATGCCACCGTTCCTCCATCTGCTTCCAGCTAATTCCATGTTATCAGGTGAGGACATCAACCAGATCTTGAGTGTTGTGTTCATTAAAGAACCAATGTTAAAGAATCCTAGAACCAGGGTTTCACCAAATAAACCTCTGAACCCCCAACCACTTGCACCAGTCATTCCCCGCACCCGCTCAGTGGTCAAAGAAAGACCCATCATCCACATTCAGGAAGACCCTGAGCCTGAAACATTTCCATCCACATTTGTCATCAAGCACCATCTGTCATCACCACCACCCAAGTCTCCAACCCCAGAAACCACCAGTCCACCCAAGACCAAAAACCCAAAGCCGATGCATCTCGATCAACCAAAGAAAGAGGAGCAAGAAATACCAGGAATAATCCAAGAGTTGTCTAAGATGAGACCAGAATTTTTTGGTCCAAACCCCAAAGTACTAGAGAAGAGAATGAATCTGACTATTCCAAACCCATATATCCAGGAATATCAGACTGAGCCTTCGACGTAACAAAAAGACACCCAAACTGTGGAGGAGCAGCAAGCCCAAAGAAACCAGAAAATCACCTCACCGACCAAGGGTGAGGGTCCCCAATAAATCACAACGCATGAAGCAGACACAACAAAAGAGAAGGAGATACCAGAGGCTCAGAAGGAACCAGAATCAACACTTGTGCAGAGCGCGACATCCGAGCGTGAACAGATGGAGCGGGTTCTCCAGAACCCCCAACAATGCACATAAATGATGCAACTATGCATAGAGAGAACAAAGGTTATGACTTTCTTGCTATCGACACTAAGGTTGAGGATATCTCCAAGACCATCAACAAAGGAGGAAGTAGATACCCACTCGGAGAATTCAATGGCCAGTGGACTTCCACTGCAAACACGAGCACCCAGAGACACAACCCCTTCATTCCTTGACATGGTACAGTGGCCAGCGACGCACTTATTTGGACTGATCAGAGAATCCATTGATAATTAGAGAAAAGACTCCAGGAGGTTGATAGGTTTGCTGAGGTAGTAAGGAAGGAAGCACTCCTCACACAAACATGCAAGAAACAGGAAGCGCATGAAAAAATCCATGTTGAGAGAAAACGAAAAAGAGTGCAGGAAAGACTTGCCAAAGCTTGGCCAAAGATTCAGAAGGCTTCATCCCTACTATCGAAATCCAATTATGTAGGAAAGTTAGATCATCAAATTGAGCTGCTCCAAGGAGCATGGACACAACTCACCACTCGTGTTGAGCATATGGAAGCACAGTTATGACAGACCCAGCAAGAAGCAAAGTAGGAGCCTCATAAGCTGCAAGAGAAAATGTAGAAGATAGTACTGCAAGGCAATGATGCCCGAGAAGCACTACACAAGTACACAACGGAATGCAAAAATATTTTCAGGGAAGTCAATGATTGGATGGGAATCATCGCTCAACGCAACCAAGTCTTGGAGAAGGTGTGTAACGAACCCCTCAACCAACCTAAGGTCAGGGTACGCCACTCCAGAGAAACCACTCATTCTCTGATGCCAGTCGCTAACATTCCCAGCCATGAGGCCGAGACATGCTACTCTAGAGAATGTCTTTCGTTCCCTTACTATGGAACATACAGTAGCATACCCATTAGTCAACTAAGCAATGCCACCTAAATTTACTCTTTAGACTGCATGAAACTAAAACATATACATACAACACGCTCTCAGAATCTTTACATATAAACATATACAAACCGTTACTTTCTGTAACATATGAATTTTATATTAAAATAATAGTAATTACCTATATGCCTCATTTACAGGAAATTAACCATAAGCACACAAGAAACATAGTCACATATATGATAAAATCGTAACATGGGTATGTAAATAACAAAACAACATATCCATTTATCATACAGTTGGTACTTATTTTAGAAAAACTATCACCAATTGCTTACAGACCGTCCACAAACCTCCCATCCATAGGCTACACTGTTCATCACTCTCAATAGTGAATCACCCCCGAGCTGGGACTGAACTCCACCTAGGGTAAGAGATTCCTATTCAGGCTAAGGCTCATGGACAATAGGAAAGACTCTGTCTCAGGTGCTCACTCAACTAACAGCCTACAGCCTCTCATTCCCCACATGCCTATCCCACCCAAGGAAGTGTGCCCCTTCTCTACTCAACAGTCCCTTGGCTACCCCACTTCCCTTCCAGGGCTTCAGCAATAGGCCAAACCGAAAGTATCAGAGTGCTATAGCTACAGTCTAGCACCAACGGAAATCAATCCACAACAATTCTCTGGCCCAGAAAACTGCTCACGGGCCTGACAACCCACTTCTTCAATCCCACTCCAAGCTAACCAAGTACACCAACCAAAAGGGATGGGAAAATAGGTTTTGGAAAGGTGGAATGGTTGTCTCAAGGATAATATAATGTATGAGTGAAAACGGTCATGGAGTCATTGACTGGATAACTGAGTGTGTTTTTCGGAATCACTTTGAACTCTCTGTCAAAAATGGTCCCCTGGTGGTTTTTCCTATTTTCCGCTCGTAAGCTCCCTCTCTGCATCTCCCCTCTGGGTTAAGTTTTGCCACGATATGAATTCATGTCCCCAACTTAACACTTTTCATATCAAAAGTTACTTTTTTCCACTTGTCCCCAACTTTAGAACTTAGGATAAACTAATTATCCATACTTTATGTTTTAGGAAATATTACTATAATATTCCTTGACTTTTGGCCCTCCCTTACCCTAACTAGTGAAGTTCAGTCCCCCATCCCTTTTATCATGGTCGATCTACGTGTTGTGATGTATTTTATATTAATCATGAGTCAAGTACAAATTAGGCGTATTGGCCCTTGACATCTAGGCACCCTGGCCTAATTCCAAGACATAAGCATTCCAGCTTATAATACTAGCTCACTAGCCTATAACGCATATAATATACACAAAGGTTCATTGACCTTAATATCATGTGCACTTTGTTACTACGTGATGTATCCTTTGTCTTTAAGGTTGCGCACACCTTAGTTACTGCACGTGGTATTCATAATGTGCACATTACATCCCTTTGTTGCGCAGTATATGCGTGCACCATGCCATGAAAGG
This sequence comes from Picea mariana, assembly GCA_032191745.1. Taxonomy (NCBI): domain Eukaryota; kingdom Viridiplantae; phylum Streptophyta; class Pinopsida; order Pinales; family Pinaceae; genus Picea; species Picea mariana. The sequence goes on along the minus strand of JASDQU010687021.1, from coordinate 47,327 downwards.
TGTATTACAAAAATGATGTCTAAACAACTCACTAGATTAAATACACTTGGATTATATTTACATTTGGGTTCGGCCGAGGGATATTACAATCCCCTCCCCTTATTTATGCACTGTCCTCAGTGCATCATGTATCCATATACAACAAAATTTTCAAAATTCTTCAAAAATATGTGGGTACTCTACCCACATTGCATCCTCATGCTCCCTAGTAGCATCTTCAGGTATGTACTAGGTACATTGGACCTTTACAAGACCTATGGCTCGATTTCGGAGTTGTTTGATTTTTTGATCCAGGATGCGCACCGGATGCACTTGGAAAGCGCCTTCTTGCTCCACCTGAATAACATTCCAATCAATAACATGATTAGCATCAGGTATATATTTCTTTAGCAATAATACATGGAAGACATTATGAACAGACATAGATGCAGTCAATGCAATCATATAAGCAACGGAACCAATCCTTTCTAGGATTTAAAATAGTCCACAAAATCTAGCTGCTAACTTGGCGCAGCTTCCCAACTTCATGGAATTCCTGTTATCTTTCACTTTCAGAAAAACATGAACACCCACTTTGAATTATTTTTGGATTTTGTTTTTATCAGCATAACATTTCTATCTGTCTTGGGCAGCTTTCAAATTCTGCTTAATTTTTAACATTTGGTCCTCTATATCCTTGAGCAACTCTGACCCGACTACTATTCTATCAGCTGGATTATCCCAGCTTACTGGAGTATTTCACCTTCTACCGTAAAGTGCTTCAAACAGGCTCATTTTCAATGATGTCTGATACCCATTGTTATAAGCAAATTCTATCTAGTGTAGGTAGTCTTCCCATTTTGATGGTTTGCCCATCACATACATTCTCAACATATCTTCTATCACCCTATTCACTCTTTATGTCTGTCCATCAAACTCAAGATGATAAGCTGTACTAAAGTTTAGATTCATTCTGAATCCTTTGAACAATCCTTTCCAGAAATTCAAGGTGAATTTCAGATCTCTGTTAGACACAATTATTTTAGGAATTCTGTGCAATCGTGCCACTTCCTTCATGAAAATACCAGCAACATCTGCTGCTTTGTGAGTAGTTTTTAGTGGAATAAAAAGGGCATCTTTTGTAAGCTTGTCCACCACTACCATGATCGAATCATGTAGCTTGCATGTTCTGGGAAATCCCGTAATAAAATCTGTTGTCACCAATTCCCACTTCCATTCAGGAATGGGAAAAGGTTGCAGCAATCCTGCTGGGTGCCTATTCTCTGTTTTAACTTTCTGACACTCCATACACCTAGCGATGTATTCTACAATTTCTCTCTTCATACCTGGCCAAAAGTATTGGCTCTTGACCGCTATTACATTTTTCTGATATCCAGGGTGTCTTGCATAAGGAGCATTATGCATCTCACGCAAAATTATACGTTTCAAGTCCTGGACATTTGGTATGAAAATTATGTTCTTGTTCAAAAGTATTCCATCTACTCCCAACTTATAATTATCCATCCTTTGTGGTGTCTTACCTTGCTATAGCATTGCTACCAATTCCCTGTACTGCAGATCTATATTTGCAGCCTCCAAAAATTTTCTTTTAACATCATTCTGATACATGTTGATGGTTGTAGCATGAAGCTCATTCACCCTCCTGCTGAGTGCATCAACGAATTTATTTTCTTTCCCTTTGATATGCCTTATATCAAAGTCATATTTGCTTAGAAATTCTAACCATCTTCTTTGTATAGCATTTAGATTTGGCTGATCAAATAAATATTTCAAACCATTGTGGTATGTTCTTAGCTCAAACCTCTTTCCCATGAGGTAGTGTCTCCATTTCCTTAGGGCATGCACTATGGCTTCCAACTCCAAATCATGAGTGGCATATCTTCTTTCATTATCCTTCAAATTCCTTGATTCATAACATATCACAAATCCATTTTGACTAAGGACCCCACCTAGTCCTTCATTACATGCATCTGTGCATACAATGAAATTTTCATTTGGGTCTGTGATCCTTAGTATTGGAGCACTTGTCAATAATTGTTTCAAATGTTGGAAACTCCTTTCACAGTCTGTCATCCACTGAAACTTCATACCTTTCCTTTGCAAGGAAGTGATTGGGTGTGCTATCTTCGAGAATCCTCTAATGAATCTCCTTTAGTAACCTGCAAGGCCCATGAAATATCTGACCTCTGTCACATTCTTTGGTGTTGACCATTCTCTAATGGCTTCTACCTTCTCAGGGTCCACTGTTATCCCATCTTCTGAGATGATATGCCCCAAATAATGAATTTGTTTCTGATAAAATGTGCACTTGCTCATTTTGGCATACAACTGATGTTCCCTTAATACTTGCAACACCATCCTCAAATGATGTTCATGCTCTTCCTCTGACTTGGAATATATAAGAATGTAATCCAAAAAGACAATGACAAACTTGTCCAAATACTCTCAGAAAACACCATTCATTAATCACATGAAAATAGTTGGTGCATTTGACAATCCAAACGGTACCACCGTGAACTCATAGTGACCATACCTTGTCCTGAAGGAGGTCTTGCTAATATCTTATTCTTTAATTCTTACCTGATGGTATCCTAATATGAGATCTATCTTTGAAAATATCCTTGCATCCTTCAATTGATCAAAGAGGTCATGAATCCCTAGTAGAGGATATTTGTTCTTAATAGTCACTTTATTCAATTGTCTGAAGTCAATGCACAATCTTAACATTCCATATTTCTTTTTCACAAACAAGACTGGGGAACCCCAAGGTGATACACTTGGGCGTATATACCCCTTCTTCAGAAGTTCTTCAAGCTGCATTTTCAACTCCTTCAATTCTGGTGTACTCATCCTGTAAGGAGTCTTTGATATTGGTGTTGCTCCAGGCATCAAATATATAGAGAAATCAATGTCTCTCCTTGGGGGTAGTCCTAGTACTTCCTTGAATACATATTTAAACTCTTTCAGGACTGCATAATTCTCCAAATTTGGTACCTTCACTTTAGGTGTCTCCTCTATATGAGCTGCAAATATTTTACATCCTCTTCTATAACATTTCTTCAGCTTTAATGCTGAAATTAATCTAATGGTTACTGCCCTCGGAATTCCCTGCACTTTCTTTTGGTTCCCTTCTTCATCCAAGCAAGTGAATGCTTTGTTATGAAAATAAAATAGAGAATGGTTTGGGTCCAACCAATCCATCCCAATTAAACAGTCATAAGAACCTAAGGGTAAGATGTTCAAATCTTCCCTGGTATTTAGTCCATTCATGTCTATGAGGCAGGACTTAACCATCTCATAAACTCTTCTTCTGGCTCTTGTAGCCAGTTGCACCAACCAGTATTTCCCATTCTTGCTTCTTACTAATTGCAAACTTTACACCATCTTTGGGTCTATATAACTATGGCTAGCTCCTGAATCAATTAAAATAGAAAGAGTTTGGTTGTTGATCATACCTTCCACTTCAATCATGTGGGACTGATACTCTGCTTGCTTGTTGTCCAGGGCTGCATAAATCCTTGGCACATTTATGCCCATGTCCTCTATTGTCTTAGCTCGTTGTGCATTGTGAACAGCCTTACCTTTTTTGCCTCTGTGAGGACAATCTCTGAACCTATGGTGTCCTTTACAACCCCAACATTGCATAGGTGGATGTCTTGGCCCTTGACTCCTTGTGTCAATCACTCTGGTTTCCTTATGCGTTTGCCGCCATTGTGGATTATTTATGAAGAATGGTGGCTTATCTCCCTTCCTTCTTTGATCCATATTGAATTTCTTATTGTCTTCCCAAGCCTTTTGGAAAGATGGTATTGCTTTCAACTGGTCATATAAGCATTTATCTCTTCTTATGGTCTCTTCTAATGCCTTGGGATCATCATACTATATTTTGTCATCGATTAACATTGGCAATCCACTTAAGTGCCGTTGAATCTTGACTATATCATCCTTAATGAAAGAGACATACTTCAACAATTCTAGAAACCTTCTCTCATATTCATCTATGGTCGTACTTCCAAGCTTGAGTTCAAAGAACTCTTTCATTTTCTTGTCATAGTATATCTTGGTCAAGTACTTCTTCTCAAAATACTTCTTGAATTCTCTCCAAGTAACATTTTTTTCTACAATGTGATGTACCTTCACAAGTTGATCCCACCACATGGGGGCCTTTCCTTTGAGTTGATAAATAGTGATTCTACCTTCAGCATGAGAAGAATAATTATGCAATTGAAAATACTTCCTCATGCCTAGCAACCATGTTTCAGCATCTTCATCCTTCTTGTGCTCACCATCAAAAGTAGGAGGTTTTATTTTTTTCATTTCTCCTCGTAGCTCATCCACCCAAGATATCTTATACCTTCTGACAAGGGATAGGATTGATATGTTGCCTGCTCTCTTATGGGAATGTCTATGGGAATGATGGTGATGTTTACTAGAACCTTTTACTTGTCTCTTCTCCTCTGAAGATTTGTGACTCTCAGATCTACTTGAGTCACTCTCCTTAGCCAATTTCTTCTCTATTATGTTCAAACCTTCCAATAGTTTCATGTTGAAGTCATCCTGCTAATCTTTGGCTTTCATAATCCTTTCATTATTATCTTTATGGCTTTGGACATACTTCTGCAAATTATTAATGGTCTCAACCATATTCATATTTTCATTCCTTTCTTCTCCATGTCTGTTGGAGTTTGTTCCTTCCATGTCCAAGTGGACATCCATCTCTTTGCTCCTCTTTGGATGAATGTAATTCTCCTATGCCTCTTCCATTCCTACAGAATCTGCACTGGTCTTTCCTAACCGAGTTATTGTTAATTTTTCAAAACATGCAGCCATCAAAACTTATCAGACTAACCAATCATCAATTCATGAGAATATGCACCATTTCGATTCAACATACACATCAACATTATCACTCTCGATTTCCTGGTGTTATCACCATGACCATTCTAGAGAAGACCCAAGTCTTGAGAACACTGATGTGCAGTGCCTTCTGAGATACACTCATGCAAGAAGGTGGTATTGTCGAAACCACTTTCGCCAAGATGCGGTGTTACGTGTCTCAACATGTCAAATCCATCACTCGTGGAGCAGGCGACAACTAGTCAGATCACCCTTATTCATTTGTTCAGTACTTTGCAGCCATGTGACATCAGTTGAATGTCACCATGTAACAAACGCAAAATCTAATCATTCAAAATGGATTGGCTGAGCATGGCAACCCAACGCTCCTTGTATGTAATCTATCTGTGCTTCATAAATGGAGTTCTATAATTACTACTCCCTAAGTATGAAAATATCTGTGTATCCATACCCATAGTAATATTTGAGCTGCTTGACTTCCTGCTCTCTGTAGAGACACATTTCGATATCCTCAACCTAAGATACATGGAAAAAGCTAAGTCATGTGAGACTGGTTATTTGAGCAACATGCTAGGCTTTCCTATGACTAAGGAGGAAAGGGTCCTTATGCATATTCTAGAAATTAAATTCTACACAGAGTCAGTTATAGACTTGTGATTGGAAGTCAGGCTGAATCCCATTATAAAGGATTGAGTCATCAACAGGCCAGTCGCTAAGAAGAAAAGGAGTAAGCGACATAAGAAGGAGGAATCTATGGTTGAAGCGACCGAAAGTGTTGGAGAAAATCAACCAGTCTAGTTAGACTTATCTTTAAAGGTGGAGATCGCTAAGTTGAAGTAAGTCTTCAACTAAGAGAAGCATGTCTCAGCAAATTTTGAACAGCCAGTAGCGGAGGTAAAGAGTACCAGAGATGATAGGCCTTTTCTTCAGCGGCCCTCTTTACAACAGGCTAACTATTGTCACCAACCTTTTGTAATTTTGTGATTAATATGATTATATAAATACAGAAACATATTTTAGACTGTTTTATTACAATTTCTATCTGGTGATGTTATGACTCTTGTTTTCTTTTATAAGATTTTTTCTTGTAATTGTATATTTTATTTTCATTTGTCTAAATGAGAAGAAATTAAAATTCGAATTCTTTTTAATTAATGCTTCAATGCGGTTATGTGTTTATTTTTATTTTATTATTATGCAATTTAAACTCATACTCCTCTCCTTCTAAGCCACTTCGTGTGCATTAACTTGACCTGTTCATTTATATTATCGTGCATATAAATATTACAAGGTAAACACTTCTCTGTGCACCTAAATCTATTGTGCATTTCTTCTTCATCGTATCGACTACTTACGCGTACTATTCTGGCATTGTGCACCAATATCCACTGTGCACTGATAGTCCACGTGCTTTTTCGTCCTATGCATGCACCATGTCAAGTTTAACATATTCCTTCATGCTCAAATATCTATGCATACTACTGAATACTCTGTCACGAAACAAATTATACTCGTACTTATGCGCGTAACAACAAAACTCCTCTATGTTAAGAAATACTTGCACACCCCATGTGCACCTTACTATGTGTGTGCTTACCACGCAAGGATAATTTCAGTGCGTGCATCTATGCATAATAATCTTCTGCGCGACACCATAATTTACCGTGCACACTGGAACACCATGGTTTTTCGTGCGGTGACAAACTTACCACACACACCAATACACCAACCTTTTCCAGGGACACTCTATGACTCTAATTATGGTCACTTCGAATTTACTTTTCTGTGAATATTCACTTCGATTGCAATTATTCTGGCCCATCCAAGCTCAGTGTTGAACTAAGGCTCTGATACCATACTGTAACGAATCCCTTGACCAACCTGAGGCCAGGGTACGCCACTCCAGAGAAACCACTCATGCTCTGACGCCAGTCGCTAACATTCCCAACCATGAGGCCGGGACATTCTACTCTAGGGAACGTCTTTCGTTCCCTTACAATGAAACATACAGTAGCATACCTAGTAGTCAACTAAGCAATGCCACCTAAATTTACTCTTTAGACTGCATGCAACTAAAACATATACATACAACATGCTTGTGGAAGCTTTACATCTAAACATATACAAACCATTACTTTATGTAACATACGAATTTTATATTAAAATAACAGTAATTACCGATATGCCTCATTTACAGGAAATTACCCATAAGCACACAAGCAACATAGTCACATATATGATAAAATTGTAACATGGGTATGTAAATGTTATCCACATTTTTGGTTATCGAGATGATGACATGATTATGACATGGTGATGGAAGATCTAACTCTTCATTAAGATCATTTTCATGAAGAAAGTTACACTTATCATTTTCTCAAAATCACATTTTTGGAAATAGTATGCAGGCTGCATACATACTATCCTGCGGAAATCCTTAATTTCCGCATGCTGCATTCATCCTGACTGCAGACTTTCCGCACTGTGTTAATGGTCAGGGTGCGGAAATGTTTCTAAAGGGAGAAAATGAATAAGTTCTCGATCCTTCTAGAAGGAATCTTCTAGAAGGATGAGTTGGAGTTCGAATGGTTGGCAAATTAATGAGCTTCCAGATATCTTGGGATTACACTCTATCCAAGTAACTAAACAATCTTCTCCTATATATTGAGGAGGTTACTCATGGAAATGGTTAGTAGAAAATTAGCAAGAGTAAGATATTGGAGAATTGGTGCATTATTGTATGGAGAATTGATGCTGCAGCAGATAGAGACAGCCACAAGGTTATCACAAGTAGTGGAAGTTCTTCATGCATGATGAGCAAATGTGTGTGTGTCAAAGCTAGAAGCCG
>JASDQU010687021.1:24969-35581 GCA_032191745.1 Picea mariana | reverse complement strand
CAACAAAAGTTGGACTACTAGCCAGGGTTTTGGTAGAAGTCGTGGCCTTGAACAACAAATGGAAACGAAGTCTGTTGATATGTCATCAGCTGATTCTCGAAATTGGATGACATAACTTGTGCCGGGATTGATACTTGCATTGTGTTTCATTTAGTATGGAAGGGTTTACCCCCGACTGGAATCCCTTGCAAGGGAACCGAGCCCTGCCAAGGATTCCAAAGATCCCGTGTGGAGTAAACTCCAGTTGTCACTCCTTGTGAAGGAATAGTACCTTACACCACATTCTGTTGACCAAAGTTGGGGTTTCCCGCAATTGAGAAAGCGGTCAAAGAAAAAGCATTATTCCTAAACACACTGAACAAAGAGGATGACATAGATCCCATTGATGTTTTATAATATGAAGGTCCTAAACTACCTTCACCAAACAAGATATAATTAGCATTTGGCCTGATTGGTTTCTGAAAAGCACCACCGAGCGAAGGGGACGAAGGAGGTGTATGACTCCCACCGTAAGGGATAGCATTAAACAATACAGTAGTGCCCACGATTGACCCTTGCTAGGGAACATTTCACTTCCCTGCCCCTAGACCCATGGTCTGTAAGGTATAATAAGTAAGAAACGAGTTTTTTTCAAAGATGGGCATCCCATACGAGAAGTGAGTTCCCATTGCATTATGAGTAAACAGAATAGTGGTCGAAGTTGTTAAAGTTATCAGACCACTGCCCGAAGTTAAGGGAGTCGAGACAACTATGGTTCTGACTAGAGAAGGTGGGAGAGGAGGTAGGATTCCCCCTGTAGTAGTAGTTGTAACAAGAGTATAGACACTCCCAGAAGAAGTAACATCATTTGCTTCCATTTTTTCTCATAGACCTAGCTAGCGCTCAGAAGATGTCACCTCGGGTGATCCGAAAAGATCTTTTAAATGACAATGGTTGAGTTATTATGCATGTGTTTATTAACCATTTAGGAATCTAAATGAAAGAGGAAGAATTATAGAAGAAACATCACAACCATATGCACATATACATATCTGAAATAAAGAAATAAGAACAATAAACCATAGAACACCAAAGTGATATTGGAGTTCGGCAATCTCACCTACATCACTGGGCCTTTGTCTCAGTGGGTGAGGCTTTCTTATTTCTGTTCAAATCTTTGAAAGTACATCATAACAATGCCAAAATGTTACAAAAATGATTTGGTCTTGTTCGACCAGATCTCTAGAACCAAAAAAGATAAACAACAATGAAATTGGATGACCGTAGCTCCCAGAAATGGCCCGCAAAGGTGCACTCCTCAATAGCTTCCTTGCATAAAAATGGATTTGGCTTGGAAAATATTCAACATAAACCTGCTATGAATCCCCCCTATGGCTCCAAGAATACATGGTTTATATATATATATAAAGTTGGTATCCATCTCCCAACTTTCCCCCAAGATATGGCCTCAAAAAGGGCCCAATACCCCCCAAAAAAGACCCAAATCCCACAAATCTGCTAAGAAAATCAATAAAAATCACTATTACAAGGTCAAAAACCCACTCTTGCATATAATTATGGATAAGACCCTCTAGCCTAGGTGCGCACCCCTTTTTCACTGTCACATGGATTCATGTGGCCAAGTGCCATATATGGTTAAGTCATACAGTGAGAGTGAGATGGCTAGCCTGACCCTGCCAAGACTTTAGCCTGGTGGGAGGTCGCGCATTCAAAACTAGTAGGGCACCTTCTCATTCACCGAATACAATGCCACATGTCATTCACCTACTGGTCTGGTTTTCTTCCCAACCACCACACTTTCCCAATCATTGTCTTCCACATGTCGTACGTACATCGTATGGGTGTGCCACATGTCACCTTTGCAGTGGTGACACGTGTCACTCTCGGATTGGTCCACCTATACATGCCATGTCGGCATCCAACTGTACCCCTGACATGTCATTTGTATGACCAAATATCACATGTCACCTCTAGATGTTTCCACGTCAGTGCCAATCGTACCCTGCCAAGACAACTATATGGATGTACGGCCTATACAATTAACTGCCATGTTTCACTGTATAGACTATACAGTCATCAAATTTTTGCTCGTTTGGAAAAATGAAAATATCACGATATCTGGAGCATACAATGTATGTTTGAGCCCGTTCAAGTTGCATTGGGTTCATATCAACGAAGCCTACGCACATGTCCGTTTTGAATCCATTATGATAAATTTGTTTTTTAGGCCTTTCTGATCCCCATCAAGCTCCTCGATCCAATTATGGATCACACCTCCCCACTAAAGACCTTTAGGTCCCTGAAAGGTTACTAACCAATCATCAAGCTCGGGATAGGCCACCCAGCTTGTTCCTTGTCTTTGAACTCTGTCCTATGCACCTATCTCATCAAGATCCATTGTAAAACAATCATGATAACTGACAGCATATTGTTAGCCATTGTACCCTATCACATCTTACTGAAGACACTATAATCCATGTAGACAACATTACTAATGATAGCATAAAAAATATGACTTCAAATGAGCTGATACATTTTTAATATTTGCACGACATTAGCTTATCTTGAAGAAAAGTGTGAATGATTTTCCATTCTACAATCATCCCATGTTCTTTCTTAAGATCGATTACTTGATTTGAACCAATTATAGGTGTGTTTCTTGCTTGAGCTGCATTTATTAATTGCTCCATTGTTTGAAGAGAGTTATTTTCCTTTAAATGATGAGCATGAGCCACATATTATTGACCTGCTTTGGTTAAATGATATTGATTCTTTTCCCTATAGAAGATTGATTTACGATCATACAAGTATGGACTACCTAAGACCATTCCACATTCACATTGTGGCACCACATCACATGTTACCTTGTCCACAAACTTAGATGAAATTGCAAACTTTAATGTGCATTGCTTTGTTATGTGAAATTGATGATTGTTTCTTATCCTTTTAAGTGTGTAAGGCTTATGATGCATCTATGTTTTTAATCCCAATTGTTTAACCAATTCCTCTAAAATTATGTTAGATTGAGATCCACTATCTATCAATGTGTCGACCTTACAGTGACTCATGATGACCCTTATGTGAAACAATTTACTTCTATAATAAAATCCTTCACCAATTTTACCTATCATGCCAACCAATGAGACTTTAGATTCATCACCTGAATTTGATCTCAAGTCTGTTGGTCGTGTTGTTTCCACAACATTTTCCCTCCCTTTCTTTTCCTTGAACCACTTTGGTCTCTTCTCGGGATGTAATTGCCAACAATGGTCCTCATCATGCCCTTCTTTCTTGCAATGCTTGCAAGAGGGCTTCTCTTCCTTTCTTGCCATTGAATTTGCCTTCTTTCCATGCCACTTCATTTTTTCCTCTTTCCTTGAAGACGATTCTCCCGACACACCAACCCTTGTTTTCCCTGCTTCAATGTATTTCGCTCGAACAAAAACCTCATCATAATTAGTAGGTCCAAACATGAATACAATATTTCAAATATGTGTAGGTAAACCTCCTATGTACTTCATAAGAGTTTCTTGGGTATGTAAGGGAATATATAACATCAATGCCATTTTACAAAAGCCATCTATGTATTCTTGCACTGTTTGTCCTTTTCTTAGTTTGAGAGCTTTCCATTCAATTAAATATTTCTCTTTATAACCCAAAGGATAGAATTGCTTTCTAAGTGCAGAAATAAAACTTTGCCATTATGGAAATACATTACCCACTTGTTGCGTGCCACTCTACAACTTGCTTTTCCACTAGATGAGAGATGTGCCTACAAGTATAAGTGATGCCAACTTGATCTTAGTTGCTCATCCTTGATTTGTTGCACACTGTAATAAACTTCCATATTCCTGACCCAATTTTCAAGTCTCATTGCATTAAATTTACCATCATACATGGGTAATTAGAATTTAACATCAAGTTTTAATAAAGGCATTTCATTGTTATGTTTATCAACATGTTTCTTCATAGTTCTTTTAGAACTTGAACTTGAAGAAGAAGGAGAATAAGGATGTGAAGATCGAGGTGAAGGAAGAATTTGAGGAGGATCCTCTCCTTCTTCACTTTTTCCCTTTGAAGATTCACCCACATTCGGTCTTTTCCATTCCAAGTAATCCTCATACAAAACCTTCATCATCTCTGACATGGAGAAGAATTTTTTTCGAAACTCTTTCTCATCCTGAGAAAGTCCGTCTTCCGATGCCATATTATCTCTTTGAGAAGTTCTCTTTCTCAATCCAATCAATGGATTCTCTTCAACAATCTGACCTTCACCACAATGTATATTTTCCCTGGTTAACATGAAAAACTCAAATCCAAATGTCAACCTTCTCTAATACCACTTGATCTGAAAAGATCTTTTAAATGACAATGGTTGAGTTATTATGCATGTGTTTATTAACCATATAGGAAGATGAATGAAAGAGGAAGAATTATAGAAGAAAAATCACACATCACATGTTACCTCATATCATAGAAGTATGGACTACCTAATATCATTCTCCATTCACTTAGTGGAACCACATCACATGTTACCTAGTCCAAAAACTGATACTTTAGTGGGGAGGTGTGATCCAGAATTGGATCTAGGAGCTTGATGGGGCTCAAAAAGGCCTAAAACTCAAAGTTCTCAGAATGGCTTCAAAATGTATGTGTGTGTAGGCCTCATTGATACAAACCCAACACAACTTGAATAGGATCAAACAAACATCGTATGATCCAGATATTGCGATATGTTCATTTTTCCAAACAAGCAAAAAATTGATGAATGTATAGTCCGTATAGTGCCAAGTGGTAGCTGACTGTACAAGTTGTATGAATGTATAGATGACGTTACATGGTACAGTTGGCACTGATGTGGTAGCATTTGGAGGTGACACATGACAGTTGGTCGTACAACTAATGTGGCAAGAGTACAGTTGGATGTTGACATGGCAGGTATAGGTGGACCAATACAGGAGTGACATGTGTCACCACTACAAGGGTGACATGTGGCACACCTGTACAACATACATAAAACACATGGAAGATAATGAGTGGGCAAGTGTGGTGACTAGGCAGTCAATCAGACCAATAGGTGAATGACACGTGGCATTGTATTCGATGAATGAGAAGGTACCACATGGCCCAGACATGGGCTGCCACATGGCACCTATTGGTTGGTTAATATCATTTGAAAAATTTATGGGGCACTTTCAGTTTTGAATGCGCAACCTCCCACCAGGCTAACATCTTGGCAGGGCTGGGCTAGCCAGCTCGCCCTCATTGTATGACTTAACCATATATGGTGCTTGGCCACATGAATCCATGTGACTATTAAAAAGGGGAACATGCCCAAGACAGAGGGGATTGTCCATAATTATATACAAAAGTGGGTTTTTGACCTTTTAATAGTGATTTTTATTGATTTTCTTAGCATATTTGTGGGATTTTGGTCTTTTTGGGGGGATATTGGGCCCTTTTTGAGGCCAGATCTTGGGGGGAAGTTGGGAGATGGATACCAACTTCAGATATATATAAACCAGGGATTCTTGGATCCATAGGGGGGATTCAGAGAAGGTTTATGATGAATATTTTCCAAGCCAAAGGCATTTTTATGCAGGGAAGCTATTGAGGAGCACACCTTTGTGGACCATTTATGGGAGCTCTGATCATCCAATTTCAGTGTCATTTCTTTTGTTGGGTTCTAGAGATATGGTATAACAATAAAAGATCATTTTTGTAACCTTTTTTCACTGCTATGATGTACGTTCAAAGCTTTGAACAGAAATAAGAAAGCCTCACCCATTGAGACAGGCCCAGAGACGTAGGCGAGATTGTCAGATTGCCAAACTCCATTATCACTTTGGTGTTCTATGGTTTATTGTTCTTCTTGATTTATGTCAGATATGTATATGTGCATATGAATTTGATGTTTCTTCTATAATTATTCCTCTTTCATTCAGCTTCCTAAATGGTTAATAAACACATGCATAATAACTCAACCATTGTCATTTAAAAGATCTTCTTGGATCATCGGGAGGGACAATCTGAATTAAGATCGACGCCAACAATTCGGTAATAATAGGATTAGCTAGCCTAAAATCCTCAGTTTCAAGGTTAGAGATAGTGGTTTCCTCTTGAGTTGGAAAGTCTCCTCTGAGAGCAGGCTCGAGAGTAGTTTCCTGTGGCCCAGTCGCTTCAAACAACCCTTTTTTATCAAGTCTTTTCCTCAACAGTGGCGGAGGTTGCTCCAAAGTAACCGACGACAGGCCCTCAAGCCTTCATGACCAGTGGATTTATTGATCTTCCAATTTGTGAAATGGTCAAACCACATAATAAGGCTTGACTAGCATAAAACACAAAGCACACACTAAAAAGTTTCCTAAATATAAATCAAGCAGTCGACTAACTAGTGGGAGGGATGGTTACGCCAATCGACACTAGAGTAATTGACCGGTGTAAGTGCAACTCAAACACGAAAGAACCCTATGGGTATAGTTTGCGAAGCGCAATATGATTCCCACCCTAGGTACTGAGGTATACTCCGACAGTCACCTGTGTAAGTCTGTAAAATATGGGCAACTAGGTTTCCATCTCACAGTTAGTTACCAGGAAGGTACAGTCGACAGTCGGGTAGATCGTAATGAGAAAGATAACAAGTTTGAAGCCCTTAAAGGGCATCAAAAGAAATTAGTATGGAATATAACTGAGGATATCGAACATATTCGAGGTCTATGAAGCTCCGCAGGAAAATGCGATCAGTATTGTTCCCAAGAAAGACCCTCAATATACCATCCCCACTACGTTCAGTCCAACTTCAGAGGGGTTATCTCCTTTTCCTTTCCTCACACAACCTCATGTTTATCCCCTATGTTAGAGGGGAGTCCCAGCTAAATATTACGACATTGGACTTAAAGCACTCCCTATCTCAGACTCCAATGTTTTTTTTAAAGTTTCCTTGAAGAGTTTCCTCTTCACACCTAATTCAAGGCCCTATAACCCTAAACTAGTCAGTGAACCCTACAAACAAAAAGTCTAATATGTTTTAGATTAGAGCGTTAATTTTAAGGCTTGAATTATGCAAAGGATGTGGTAGTGAAACTGATGTTGTTATGAAGAGATGAATAAGGAAGAGAACTTAAAATCATTTGAAATAAAAAAACATACTTTGAAATTAAAAAAAAATCTTGTAAACAACTCTTTGTAAATTCAACTTTTCTAATTGATATTTCAAGATCTTGTAAATGAAGAAATCCTAAAACTTTCTTTCTTTTGACTACAAACTACTTATGTTTAAGGAAATACAAAAGAACTTTGAAATGAAGACTCTTTTTTCTTTTGCGAATAACAACCTTGACTATTTTACCAAACTAAATGCAAGACAATAAACTCTTTTTTAATTTTTTGAACCGCTTTAACAAGAAAAACTGAAGTAAAAACTTTTTTTCATTTTTTCAAAGAAAGAAACAGGAATAAAGAGAAAGCTAAAAACAAGATTGATAAAGACCTTAAGCCCACCATGGATTGCAAGGATTCAACCAATAAAACAAAAGGCAGATCTAAGACTTGACATATTGCTCTAAACCTCTTAGGGAAAACACAAGAAGACTAAGGAACAAGTAACCTGAAACTTCAACCCAAGCTATGGCCACAAACAAAGACTCTGATTGATTCAAGAAAGTCCCGAGAAGCCTAAACTTCTCTCAAGAAAGTGACAAACTATCTCTTTATTAAAAAATACTTTCATGGAACAAAGACACATTATGCTGCATCAACAACCTGCATATGTACGTGGGTTGTCTACTGTGCAGAGTGTGTATGTATGAAAGCTGACCCAAAAAAGGGCGCATACACCTCTGAGTCTTTTCAAAAATAAAAAGACAAGGCAGAATTACAGGGTAGGGAAAGTTGGTATGCATCTTTCATGTGACCAAAAACCCTTAACAGACTCAGTAAACTTGACTGAAACTCGAAAGACAAACAAAAAACCAATCAACAACCCAAAACCTCCCTAAAAACCCTAGAGAGTTCTCCCTAGTATGGTCGCCAGTTCTGCTAGCGGGAAAACCCCCCTATAACTATACCAAGGTTTAGAACATAGACAACGAAAATGACCATCTAAAGTCAATCTAGTTTCTACACTACCCCAAACATACCAAAATAAATGAACATAAATTAGTAGAATATAAGATCGGTAATTGTACCTTTTATCCAACGTCTGGTGATGATCGCCTCAAGCTCTGTAGCTCCAAACACTGCAAGTCTCCTCCCAAAGTTGACCTGCATCCAATAATAGGAAAAAAAGGGCTACAAGCATGTTATTTCCATTCATGAATTAGGGTTAGAAATCAAATGTTATGTATAAATCAAAGAGAAGACACAAAAAATCATCATTTGGGACAGGGAAAAGAGATTATTTTATTCATCAAAAAAATATTGAAACGTGCAATCCTTGTCACCCACCATTCCACGTACCTGGCTTGGGATCCTCTTTATAATGCTCCAAGTGCAGCTTCAATAATCCTATTCTCACAATATACTAATCACCTCAAGGAAAGGGAGTGGATTGGATGGAAGAAAAGGGGCTAAAGAGGGAGTGTTGAGGCAGTAAATCACAAAAGGTAGAAAATACTTGGGCAAGGAAAGGAAGTGAAATTGGGAAGAGTTTCATGGCTATTATGCTTCGTTGTGAAATGAGACCCCAACACCTCATTTTATACGAAAAAAGGATGGTTATTTGGTTGGGGGACGAGCTATAGCAAGTGAATTGGTTGGGAAACCTCCAATAGTTTGTGAATTCCATTGAATTACTTACAAATTTTTATTTTTTTCAACTTTTAGAGGTATACACGGGTTGTGTATTGTGTAGAAAGCATATGTACACGGGTTGTATAGCATGCAACGAGTGAATGTACATGATTTGTAGTGGCGCGGGGCACATACATGCTCTAAAAGATGTTTTTTTAAGTAGAGCTCCTCAACAGTGATTTGGAAAATTATTCAAGTAAGTGGGCCAATGCCATGTATGCATGAGTAGGGAATTTTATGGCTATAATAGATTCCAAACCTAACTTTAAATAACTCTTTCATTTTCATGGTATTAGATCCTAATTGTCAATATTCTTACTAGTTGTTGAAACGAAGTTTAATTTTGTATCCCTTTAAACCTAAAGCTTTGTTTTTTCATAGTCATGGAGCCGCCCTTAGTCCTAAACAAAAGTCAAAAGTATTTCGATTTTTTGGGTTTCGGGATTCATCCTTTCACAAAGCATGATTCCTAACTAACAATTCCAGACTCCCAGTGCCAAAATCCCGAAAAGGCTTTATATTAAAGTAATAATAAAAAGGAAGAAGTAGGTGCTATAAGTCCTGACGCGCGTTTCACAAAGTATCCTTTAATCGTGATTAATTAAAATATTAAACACAATCAACAATTCATTAATCTTTCGCGATTCAAGTTTCCTTGTATCAAAGTGTTGTCAAAGCGTCAGCCCTTGAACTCCTGGTCCCCGGTTTTTTGAAAAGAAGAAGTTAATTACTAATCTTAATTGATTAAAGCATTAATACAAGTAATCAATGTCTAAACTAATCCCATCGTAATTTCATGATTGAGGGTTTTCTTATGACATATACCTCATGGGTACAAGATCCTCAAAATTCTGAAATATGAAATCATGAATTTTTTAACAAAGTTTAAAACGAATTTAAGTTAGTTTAAAATGGGATTAATAAAGATTAAAACGACTTTTCGCGTTTCACATTTCGGGATTTTGTGAAAGCATTCCTTTCGAAACTCTAGTTTTGAAATTGCCGATATAGGGTAATATATGTAATAGATGAATAGCTATATTTTTGACTTAACTGCGTATCTCTGGGCATATCTCCCCCATTAAGACATTAAAGTTTTACCACCTATTTTAGTACGTCCAACGTAAGAAGAGTTAAAGGTTAATAGAGGTTTGGTTTTTCAAATTTCATTCTTATCGTTTGAATTCAGAAGCGAATTGCATTCAACAAGCTTACACATTTTTCTCTGTGACAGGAATTCGTCCTAAACATGAACATTATGTCACGTAGAAAGGCACCTAAGAAAAGTGAAGCAGCTGAAAGTTCAAGCCCAGAAGGAGATATCGTGTCTGATACTACACCACATGCCATAGATTCCATCAAATCATGGAGGCAAATTTCTGAAACCTTGGATTACAAAATCAAGAATGTTCTGGATGTTTCCAAAAACAAACTCCAAGACATAGAAAATTCCTAACTTCATAAAGTAGCCATATGCCCATGAATCATGACATACAACAACATGATCAGTTGGTCTTTGGAGAGGACAGACATGCAAAATAGAAGCATTCTAGACAGCCAAGGGGCCATCATCTTCTCTTTTAGACCAGAGCATATACAAGTAATGTGCAAACTATCTCCCAATTCTAAACATTTTTATAATAAGGAATTTGTACGTGAATTTCAAAGGAAAGAATGCATAGAAGCAGACCAAACATACTCTGGCATAATCAAAGACTGGTGGAGACACCCACCAAAATTCAGGGCCGATACCTATAAATTTTATGCCACAGCCTCTTTGAATGAGTACATGGTTTATGTGGCTATGATGTTATGTAGACTT
>JASDQU010687021.1:0-24652 GCA_032191745.1 Picea mariana | reverse complement strand
CTATATGGGAAAGACTGTCCAAAACTTCTTTTGAGTTGTCTTTAGTTCTTATCCCAATACCTCCTCATGAACTTCCTAAATTCCTCCCTAAGAGACCGGTGTGCAGGGAGATAGCTCATCAGATAATAATAGGAGGTATTGGGATAAGAACTAAAGACAACTCAAAAGAAGTTTTGGACAGTCTTTCCCATATAGATTAGAAGGTTTTCTCTACTCAACCTGGGTCATTCCAAGGTTGAAGCTGTAGCTCTAGAGGAGGTCAAGTTGGTGAATCTCGAACATAGGAAGCATGAACCTTATCAAACAGTGGGAAGCCACATGGATCACTGTGGCATGAAAGCATTTGAACATTAAGAATCCCCTCATGATAACATCTTCAAAGGGGTCAAAACCTATGAGGAAGTTTTAGACAGCGTACAGTCGTTATCACCCGATTTGCAAACCAGTATTCTAACCTTCCAGAGACACAGACAAAGTGGTTTGCCCAAAGTATTGAAGGGTGAAGCAACAACATCCCCTCCAGAACAAGAAAAAATTCCCCCAGGCTTCAGACAGAAAGCACGTAATAAAGCAGACACCGAGGAAAACCCACAGGAGGTCGAAGGGTCTTCACAAAACAAAGAAGTCCCACAAATAGAGAATCCAAGAGTAGAAGCAAAAAAAGGGTCTGAGGCACCTCCTAAGTCCAATCAATATACCCTCCCTTCATCATATATTATTCATATTGATACTCCCAAGACAACAGGGGAAACAAAATACACATATTTGGGTAATACCATCACTTCCTTGACCCCTTCACAATCTAATTTTGGTTTCCCTCAGGTAGGAGTCATATATGCTAGCGACCTCAACCCTATCTCCAGAGAAGAAATTCCTCCCTTTGATTACTTCTTCAGTAAAAAGAGGAAGGTTGTATTAAAATAGGATATGTATATGAGAGAAGGTAGTATGGTAAATAAACACATGGTGCTGGTGGATGGGCAAAACTTGGAAGAGGGAGATTTTGCTACAGAGGTGGCGGGCTCCATGGGAGCGCTGGCAACAACAAATCTTTTCACTATTAGCAATATGAGAGAAAGGTTAGAACAGAGTAACCGCAGGATAACCCAGCTTCAAGATCAACTAAAAGATACCAAGAAAAATATCAAAGAAGAAATAAATAAAGGTCTAGATCATGCCAGAGATGCTGACAAGAAAGAAATTCAATCGCTTAAGTCAAGTCTAGATTAGATGAACGAGAAGATGTAGACTAGCCAAATACAATTTATTCAGAAAGAATAATTGGTAAGACAACTATAGGATAAATTGTATTCAATAAAAGTCTAGGTTATAGACCTAAAAGTTTTTCAAGACCAATCATAGTAAATACATGCGAAGGTAGAAGCGGAGCAACAAAAAGTAATCTTCCAAGTAGAGATTATTCAAAATTATTTCCAGGAAACAAGAAATGCTTTTGATAATATTATTTTTAAAGAAAAAGAAGCTAAAGAAGCAAGGGACACTTTCCAAAAGGCAGTTGTATGTTTTGAAAATGAAGAAGTATCGAAAATTCTAAAGCTTTCTGTCACAGAGCAGATTAGAGGCGATATCATGCTCAAGGTATGGGAAAACAACATAGCAAAATATAAGAAAATAGTCAAAGAAATCAAAGATGATTGTGAAAGAATCTTTGATTTAATGGACAAGGAATCATTAGGTATTGGAAGAGACAATTACACTAGGCAATTAGGATAGATAAACATTGTAAGACACCAGTTGAATTTCAAAGAGGGTTTGAACAAAATTCAGTTGGAAATTTCACAATTAAAGGAAATGGATGTTACCCTAATAGACAAGTGGCTAGTGAAACCAAACTTGAAATTTCAATCAATCAAGTTTGTTGGTAAGGAAATTGAAGATCGGCTTCTAGAAACTCAGATAAAATTCTATTTATTTGAAGCAAAGGATCTTCCAGAGTCTCCCAGAAATTTCATACATCTTCTTGAAAAATGTATTGAATGTATCAGATCAAAAGAAGGAGATACTTCAGTAAAAAAATGAAGTATCATTTTGAAAACTTATATTATCAAGATGATAGGAAAATAAACGATAATCATGCAAATGGTTAGGGTTTGAAATTCTTGTAACCATTTTCCCCTAGAAGTTAGGAGATCACCAACCAACAATCATCAGGGGTCTAGTATAAATATAATTTCAGGATACTGATCTATGGATTTTTCTGGGTGCATTGTAAAGAAGAATTTGAAGATATTTTTGAATTAATACGAATACAGATTGAAGATTCTAGATCTGGTCAAGTTTGAGTTATGTGTTTCTCCATTGTTTCATATTTTTCATATATCTTTTCAATGAATGATTAACTACAATTTAGCACAACCTCTACTGTGGTAATTAATTATTCTTGCAATTTAATCATTTACAGCCTTTCCTCTGTATCAGCTATCAACAGATACAAGACCTGCAAATTTTTTAGATTTCAATATCATATGCTTCATTACAAGTTCTTCCTAACTATTTTTCTTCTTCTGTCACAAAGTGAGATTCCTCTTCAATTGATGCCTCACCTTTTTCAATAGCTCTATGTTTTCTTTTCATTTCATGCACATTCCCTTTTCTAAATTTAACTCAGATAACAGAAATGGCCTTTAGTTTCATCATACTATCAATTCGATCTTTTTGGAGTTCTTCTTGTATGTTTTGAAACAGAAATAGAAAACCTTTAAAGAAAGCACATAATCTATCCTTTCAGTCTCATTCCCTCATGACTGTTCCAGTTACACGACAACCTAATATCGAACCTGGACTATCAGATCAAACGAGCATTGATTTGAATTTATTTAACACCATCCTACAAACAACAAATAACCGGGCTGAGTTAGAACGTTCATGGGTAGTAATTGAAAGAGACATTAGCATCCAGGAAAACTGGGAAGCTATATAGAGACAGTTAAGGAATCAGCCATAGCCCTTTCATGTAACCTACCTTTTATCCTTATCCCTCTCTTTATTTTTGGATGCCTTGACGGTGTACTTTAGAGCCTTAAAGTACAAACTCGAGAACAACATCTTTTTGGCACCGTTGCCGGAGAGAGAAGAAACAAAGCATTTCCCTGGGAAGAATGACATTGACACTTTCTATATTTGATAGTGAACAAAGATAGAAAACCTTATAAGGATACCCTTATCTTTCACTTGGCGACTCCATGATAAATAAACTAGATTTTAACCAAAATAATACTAGAAGAAACCTAGATGACAAACAGACTTCGCTTGTTCCAGATCCAAAAAAAAAATTAAAATCAAGAAGATATCTTAAACAGACTGTATCATCGACAAATAAGTTTTATCAACCTAAAATTACAGATTCAAACACTAGAGATATTTTTGAAGGATCGAATACCCCACCATATTACGAGGAATTACCTACCAATAAGATTACAGCCTTTGAGCCTAGTTTGGTCTCGCCTAATTTTAAAATTGAGATTTTCCTAACCGTTTCTTTCATTAACAGAGGAAAAAAATCAGCATCACTTCCTGCTTCGATTGACACTTCTTCACTTCACGAAGTTCATTTTCCTATCTCTTGGAACTTCTACGATCATCCTATTATTATCGACACTACTCTCATTGATTCTCCTTTATATTCACCCTGTGAGTCCAAAGAAACTAGTCCACTTTTCCCTAGTTCCCTTTCCTCAAGTTTCCTGTCTCTCGATAACCAGTTTCCTGAAACCCTTCCTCATAATTTCCAATCAACAACTTCTTAATCATCTATGGCTGTAGTCGGAGGAGGTGCTACTGGAGGTGGGGCTGGAGGAGGAGGAGCAGGCGGCCAAGTACCACTCCCTAGAATCTTTGTAAAGGTGGCTGCTAGATATGCCCCTTTGGTCCTCCCAGTCCCCCTACATGACTTACCTGAAAACTACATGAAGAATCTTCTAAAATTCACAGGAGAGGGTGATTTGACTGCAGCAGAACACATCAATTTCTTTGACCAATTTTCCGATATCCTTGGAATCGAACATGAATATGTCTATTCGAGACTCCTGGTTCAAAATTTTGAACGAAAAGTAAGAACCTGGTTCCAAGGCTTAGCAGCAGGATCTATACTGTCTTATGAGGAACTTGAAAATGATTTTATTAGATAGTGGGGGGAAAGGAAAGACCATCTCTATTATATAACTGAATTTGGGGCTCTAAGAAAGAAACACTCTAAATCGGTCCTCGAGTTTACTGAGAGGTTCAATAAATTGTATAATAAGATCCTAGCTGAGGTCAAACCCTCCCAACTTGCAGTGAAAGTAACCTTCGTTGGGGATTTTGACCCCGATTTTGACCTGTTATTGAGGGAGAGGAGATCAATAGACCTCACCAAGATGATGCCTTAGAGATTGAGTCAAACATGATGGCATCAGGAAAGTTGAAAGACAAATTTGAAATTGGAAACAAAGAGACCAGAAGATATAGAGATCAAGGGGGACCATCCGAATCAGGAATATCTTCGGAAGACAAAATAGATGACATAGAAAGAATAATCAAAGAGCTCTCAAATAAGATCTCAAGAATGAAACTAGATCAAGTGAAAAATGAGCATTTTCCCAGAAAGGATTTTAGAAGGAATCCTAACCCTCAAAATCCACCAAGACAGATTAAGAATGAGGATCAAAAAATCCAAACCCCCTTTAAAAGAGAAAACTTTATTGGAGGAGAAGATGTGGACGATTTTGAGGAACTAGAAGAATACATCAATAATCTTGGTGACGACTACCTACAACCTTTTTAAAAAAATCAAGATTATGAAAGATATGCAACTACAAAAGATAGATCTACAAAAAACAAACATGATAGTATTATTGAAAATTCAACCTATCAGGGAATTGTATATGATATAATGGCCGAACTCAATTAAAAGTACAATATAAGTCCTAGAAACAAGAGCCTCGCAACTCCCCCAGTGAAAAATATTTTGCCGAGGGGTGAAATGGACCAGTCAGTTTCAAAAAACATTTAAACATAGACTATAATAACTAAGACAACTGACACACAACTCACTAGGACAAAGTCAGCAGAAACATCATACACGAATGTGTAGAAAATGGAAGTCCCTGTAATTGAAAATAAAACCTCACAACAAAGGAAAACTAAAAAGAAGGGGTTAGAAACCCAAACCATAGAGATTGACAAAACAATAGGAAGTTTTAATATGGAAAATGAAATAAATAAAATCAAAATCCCTATACCTCTTGTCGAACTGGCAAAAAATCCAATTTACAGGAAACAAATCGCCAAATTAATCAGTTTTTTAGAAAACAAAAGTCAGGCCGATGTTATAAATTTAGAAGATGACAAGCTTAACATAATTTTTGGCCCACATTTTGATGGTGCTAAAGACACCATGGCCCCTTTCTATATCACTCTAACTGTGCACGATCACTTACTCCATAATTGCATGTTAGATTTTGGAGCTTCTCAGAATGTAATGCCTAAAGCCATTATGGAGAGACTCAATCTTGAAATTAGCATAACTTATGGAGTTTTATATTCTTTCAATTCAAGAAAGGTTAAGTGTATAGGCATGATAAATCATTTAGTCATAAATCTTGCACAAATACCCGCGAAAGGTGTTTTAATGGATGTGGTCGTTGCTGATATACCCCTGAAGTATGGTATGCTCTTATCCAGGTCTTGGGGCACTAAACTTAGTGGATACCTCCAACTCAACATGATGTATTCCATGATCCCAGTCTTTGGAGGAAAGTTCACACATTTGTACAGAGAAACCAGGTTAGCATTCACAGTAAGTGATCCACATAACCAAAACAACTACCCTATTTATATTGCTGACCAAGATTTAGGTGATTGTATTTTATCTATCGATGATGATATCGATATATGTATAGAAGAAAGTTGTACAAAAAATAAAAAATAAAAAGAGAAAGTAAAACAGAATGTATATAGCACTGGTGTTTGGAATATTTTTTTGATGGTGCCTCGTCTTATTTTGGGGCCGAAGCTGGGGTGTTTTTTGTGGCCCCTGATGAAAAATTCATTATCCCTTTCTCTTATAGATTACAGTGGAATACCGACCACACTAACAATGTATGCAAGTTTGAAGCCCTAGTACTAGGATTGGAAGATGCCAGGAGAATGAAAATTAAAAACTTGGAAGTCTTTGGCGATGCAAAGCTAATCGTGAAATAGGTAAATTGTCAATACCAAGCCAAACATCCTAGGTTAAGAACTTATCGGAATTGTGTTTGGGATCTGATTGAAAAAAAATTCTCCTATGTTAATGTTCATTATATTCGAAGAGAAGAAAATCAACAGGCTGATGTGTTAGCCAAAGCAGCTTCAACGTTCACACCTCCCACTGCTTTCAAATTAAAATACCATATATTAATGAGACATAGGCCTTCCATTCCAAATAACATACAAGATTGGCAGGTTTTTGAGGACGATGAACAACTCCAAAATTTTTTAGATACAATAGATGACTTTGCTTAAACGCATGCCAACCAAGAAAACTAGAATGATCCTATTTGGATCATGCTGGAAGGCGAAGAACCCCAAAAGTTTCATGATAAAATCGCTAACCACCAGATGCTTGTTTTAAAAAATAATCAGATACCTAAGGGTTTGATCCCCTTATAAAGGCTATTTAGTCATGATGACAACCCTTTTAAGACTACCTTACAGCCTCAACCAGAGGAGGTCGAGGATTGCGATATAGGTACCAAAGAAGCTCCTAGGTTGGTAAAATTATCCAAATATTTGTCTCCTGAAATCAAAATAAAGTATGTGGAGTTACTTAGACAATATAAGGACATTTTTTCTTGGTCTTATGACGAATTGAGAACTTATGACACTACCATTATGAAACATAAAATTCCTTTGAAGCCAGGTGTCAAACCTTTTAAGAAAAAACTCAGACAGATTAACCCCATCCTACTACCAATAATAGAAAAAGAAGTCAAAAAACTCTTGGACGCTAAAATCATTGTCCCAATTAGATACTCTGAGTGGGTAGCTAATTTAGTCCTAGTGAGAAAGAAAAACAGTGAGATTAGACTGTGTGTAGATTTTAGAAACCTGAATCGATCGTCGCTTAAAGACAATTATCCATTACCTAAGATGGATCATGTTTTAGAAAAAAGTAGTTGGAGCTAACAGAATGTCCATGATTGATGGTTTTTCATGTTACAATCAGATTGTTGCAGACCAAGATGACAAAGAAAAAACTACGTTCACTACCCCTTGGGGTACTTTTATGTATGACAAAATGCCTTTTGGTTTAATGAATGCAGGGTAAACTTTCCAATGAGCCATGGATATCGCTTTCGTGGGCGAAAGCTATAAGTTCGTTGTTATCTATCTAGATGACCTAACTATTTTCTCTAAATCTGATGCAGAACATCTAACATACCTCAAACAAACTTTCGAGAAATGTCACAAATTTGGTTTGTCACTCAATCCCAATAAATCCCATTTCACAATGCAAGAAAGTAAACTCTTGGGTCATATCATGTCAAGAGATGGAATCAAAATCGATCCCAAAAGGATCGAGGCGATAGATACCATAAATATTCCTAGAAATGTAAAAGAAATTCAGTCTTTTTTAGGAAAAATAATCTTCTTGAGAAGATTCATCCCTAACTTTGCCAAAATTGTTAAATTGATTACAGATATGCTTAAAAATTAAAGCGAGGTGAAATGGACAAATGAAGCCAAAGTGTCATTTCAATGAATCAAGAAAGTAATAAGCGAATCTCCAGTCCTAGCAAGCCCAGATTACACAAAAGAGTTTTTGATTTTCTCTTTTGCCTCTGAACATACAATCACAACTATATTGATATAGGAAAATGATGAAGGTTTTGAGCGGCCTATTGCATTTTTTAGAAGATGTCTCAGGAACGCTGAGTTGAAATATGACATTTTGGAAAAACAAGATTATGCAATGGTAAAAGCTCTCAAGGATTTCAGGACCTACGTATTGCACTCGAAGATCATTTCCTATGTGATGTCAAGTTCTATTAAAGATATATTGGTGCAGCCAAACAACGATGGAAGAAGAGGAAGGTGGCTAGCTAAAATCCAGGAGTTTGATCTGGAAGTCAACCGAATAAAATTATCAAAGGTCAGGGTTTGGCCAAATTGCTAGCCGAATCAAATTTGAAAGTACTTGGAATAAATCAACTACAAGAAAATGAGGGATTTTTAGAAATAGATGAGCTTGACGTCACTGCACCCACAACTGAGATTCAAGACAAATTCTCTACTTCAGTCTGGTATCGCGATATCGTTTCTTACCTACTGACCCTTTGATGTCCTAGTGAATTAACCCCATCTAAAACTAGGACACTGAAGTTACACACTGTAAAATATTGTATCATAGATGGTAAATTGTATTGGAAAGACCCTCTGGGTTTCCTTCTGAGTTTCCTAGTCGAGACCGAAATGGAAAGGGTTATCGATGAATTCCACGTGGGAGTGTGTGGAGGACATCATGCTTGGTGGGCAACAACTTATAAAATTTTAAGAGCCAATTATTACTGGCCTAAATTATTCACAGATGTAAAACTAAAGTCTGAACTTGTACTCCTTGTCATATGTTTACAGGCAAACATAAAGTCCCAGCCTTACCTTTAGTCCTGGTTAAAACCAAATCTCCATTTTAGCAATTTGGCCTTGATTTCATTGGAGAAATTCATCCCCACTCCAACGCACAACACAAGTGGGTTATAATTGCTACAGACTACTTCACTAAATGGGTGGAAGTTGTTCCTATGAGAAATGCAACTGACCCAGTAGTAATCAGTTTCCTAGAAGAAAATATTCTATCTAGGTTTGGTTGTCCCTGAAAGATAGTCACTGATAATGCGCAAGAATTTAAGTCAATGGAAATGATCAGCTTTTGCCAAAAATACATCATACTGGGACACTCCACAACCTACTATCCACAGGGTAATGGTCTAGATGAATCATCTAATAAAAGTTTGATTACCATGATCAAAATGGTTTTGACTGAAAATAAAAAAGCATGGCATATCCATTTAAAATATGCTCTATGGGCTAATAGGAGAAGTACCAAAATATCAATTGGGATTTCCCCGTTTCATATGGTAAATGGAACTGGCATAATTTTACCAATAAATCTTTCTCTACTTGTGATGAAACTTTGGGAAGATTCAAGTGAAGAACCCAATGACGTTACCAGGAGGATAAAGCAGTT
The DNA here is from genome assembly GCA_032191745.1 of Picea mariana. Lineage (NCBI taxonomy): Eukaryota > Viridiplantae > Streptophyta > Pinopsida > Pinales > Pinaceae > Picea > Picea mariana. The sequence continues at coordinate 15,423 of JASDQU010687021.1, read as the reverse complement.
GGTTGAAGTTCAACAAAATCGGGTCGAAGTGAATGAAAGGTTACAGAGATATTAGGATAACATGAAGGCCTTATTCGATCGAAAAACTAAAGATAGATATTTCCTGCCTGGTGATTTGGTCCTGAAATGGGAAGCCACAAGAGAAGACACTGGTAAACATGGAAAGTTTGATCCAAACTAGTCTGGCCCATATAAGATTTCGGCTTCTAAGGGAAAAAATGTTTTTTTATTAGAAAATCTCGATGGAAACATTCTCAACACCCCTGTAAATGGGCGACACCTCAAACACTTCATGAAGTAATGTGTTTCTTAACTCTCATTGTACATAACGGTTTGTTTTCATGCTTACTGTATAGTTTCATTTCCTTCGGTAAGTTTTTTGCACAAAAGAAAAAAAGAAAAAAATAATAATTATTCGTGAGATTTCTTGACAATTAACATGCTGACTTATTTTGCAGAAAATTTGCTAACCAACCAAGAGACTAGAAATGCTAAAAAGATGACAGGCACAGATAAGTACATTAATTGTCTTCCGATGAAAAAGGTAAGAAATTAACAACCTTTTGGCCAAAAAACGAGGAGTTACCAAGGTATGAGATTCTTCTCTGAAAATTCAAGCTAAATTACCATGAGAGATACAAATGGATAAATTATTAGTTCAGTCGATGTTGATGCTATCACTGAAATTTTTAAAATAAAAATAAAAATAAAATAAAAAGAGGAAAGGGGGACTTAAGGAAAAGTTTTAAAGTCTAACTAAGAAAATCTTAAAAATGGTCATGTGTGCAGTAGTCTTTCTTAAGCCCTTTACTTTCCCCCTAAGCACGGTAAAGCCCACTTCCTGCCTGACCCTAAATGTTTATCATAATTTCTTTGAGAAAAGAAAGGTCTCACTTTGGTTCTTAAAATTCTCAAACAAACCGTCAAAAACAAGAATAGGTTGAGTTTATAGTTCTTTAACTTTAGCTAAACCAGAAGTATGTCCAGGTTAATCCTAACCTTATTAGCCTTCCTAACTGGAATAAATTGATTGGTTTTACTCAAGGAAATTATTTTAAAAAGATGTCAATAAGTTTCCCTCAAGAATTTCCTCGAAGCCAATGATGTTTGAAGGAAAGAGAGAAGATTAGTCCAGAGCTATTCAAGTGAGTTGATAGGCCTCTGCTCTTAAAACTTTCAATCAGATACCTTCCCGAGTATATTACATACTTATTGATTGCCCCCACTTCATATTAAAAGAAAATATACACAGACAGATGGAGAAACGAAATTCATTATATTGATTGCCCCCATCTAGTCCAAAGAGATGAAGAAAGGAAATTCATTATATTTATTGCCCTCATCTCAGCATTTAAATGCTTAAAAAAAAAAAAGACAATGAAGTGGTGAAAGGAAATTCAATATGGGAAGTCGGATAATTTCACCAAGGTACTGAAAAGGCTCGTTGGCAGTGAAGAAATATCCTTACATCTGATAAGGCTGTTATACATGAATTACAAGACGCTCTGGTAACTTTTCTTCTTTCAGCTGGATTCACATTATAGGTTTCTGGGATCCCCTAATTTGATGCCTTTAAATTTACTTTACCTCGATGCAAATGGAATCAGATGAAACCTGGTAGAATGGTTAATTTGGTTTTGATTATCTTATACAGATCTGAGAGCAGTGTCAAAAAATGAAATCTATTGAGAAACTAACTCGAGAAAATCGAATGTTTTATTTTTGAAGAATTTTCAAAATCAAATGTAGAGATCCTAAAGTCTTGTCTCAATTTCCCTCCTGGTCCTTTTCACAAAGTTGAATTATTGACCCTATTTACCCAACGAAGGCACTTGGTCTACATGTTCTTCTCATCCCACAAGGAGACGAGATCCCTAGATGGAGCCTATTGTTGATACAAAGTTTAATTTTGTATCCCTTTAAACCTGAAGCTTTGCTTTTTCCTACTCATGGAGCTGCCCTTAGTTCTAAAAAAGAGTCAAAAGTCTTTCAATTTTTTGGGTTTCAGGATTCGGCCTTCCACAAAGCATGCTTCCTAACTAACAACTCTAGACTCCCGGTGCCCAAATCCCGAAAAGGATTTATATTAAAGTAATAATAAAAAGAAAGAAGTAGGTGCTATAAGTCCCAACATGCGTTTCACAAAGTATCCTTTAATCATGATTAATTAAACTCTTAAAAACAATCAACAATTCATTAATACTTCACGATTCGGGTTTCCTTGTATCAAAGGGTTGTCAAAGCATCAGCCCCGGAACTGTCGGTCCCCGATTTTCCAAAAAGAAGAAGTTAATTACTAATCTTAATTGATTAAAGCGTTAATACAAGTAATCAACGTCTAAACTAATCCCATCGTGATTTCGCGATTCGAGGTTTTCTTATGACATACCTCATGGGAATAGGATCCCTGAAATTCTGAAATACGAAATCGCAAATTTTTTAACAAAGTTTAAAATGAATTTAAGTTAGTTTAAAATGGGATTAATAAATATTAAAACGACTTTTCACATTTCACATTCCAGGATTTGGTGAAAGCAGTCCTTTCGAAACTCTAGTTTTTAAATTGCTGATATACGATAATATCTGTAACAGACGAATAAAGATATTTTTGACTTAACTACATATCTCCGGGCATATCTCCCCCATTAAGACATTAAAGTTTTACCACCTATTTCAGTACATTCGTCGTAAGAAGAGTTAAAGGTTAATAGAGGTTTGGTTTTTCGAATTTCATTCTTATCGTTTGAATTTAGAAGTGAATTGCATTCAACAAGCTTACACATTTTTCTCTGCGACAGGAATTCGTCCTAAACACGAACATTATGGAACCCAGAAAGGCACCTAAGAAAAGTAAAGAAGCAGCTGAAAGTTCAAGCCCAGAAGGAGATGTCATGTCTAATACTACACCACATGCCATAGATTTCGTCAAATCATGGAGGCAAATTTTTGAAACCTTGGATTACAAAATCAAGAATTTTCCCAATGATTTCGAAAACAAACTCCAAGACATAGCAAAGCCTGAACTTCATAAATTAGCCATGCGCCCACAACTCATGACATACAACGGCATGATCAGTTAGGATTTGGAGAGGAAAACATGCAACCTAGAAGCATTTTGGACAGCCAAGGGGTTGTCATCGGCTCTTTCAGACTGGAGGATATACAAGTAATGTACAAACTGTCTCCCAATTCTAAACATGTTTATAATAAAGAATTCGTAAGTGAAATTCAAAGGAAAGAATGCACAGAAGCAGACCAAACATACCCCAACATAATCAAAGACTGGTGGATATACCCACCAAAATTTAGGGCCGATACCCATAACATTTATGCCATAGCCTCTTTGAATGAGTACATGGTTTATGTGGCTATGATGTTATGTAGACTTTTCGGGAAGAAAAGTCCTACCCATTTCCTTACAGAATGGGTGCTCCTTTTACATGAAGCAACCAAAGGCTATAGCTTCAACTGGAACAAAATTCTATCAGATAACCTAGCTAAGGAGGTTATGGAGTATCAAACCGTGAGATCCAATGGCCGACCAATAGCCTTTTACATGTCAGCATATATCATGGATGCTATATGTTTCACGACTCCTTTCTCTTTGATGAATTAGAGTTGGAACCCAACCTGCACTGAACTGATTCATGAATGTCATTATAAGTTGTGGGAAGAAAATGTTAAGGATTATTTTTACAAAATTTGTCATTTTGTGGTGATACCAATGCATCAGATGTTGTATGGCTATGCACCCCCCCATATTTCAGAGTCGGTCATAGGAAATATCAAGGAGGTTTCCAATTTGTTTATTGATGAGAATTTCTCCTATATCAGGGTTTTCGGATGTTCTATCCCTCCTCATGCACTTCCTAAATTCCTCCCTGATAGACTGGTGTCTAGGGAGGTAGCTCATCAAATAATAAAAGGCAGTATTGGGATAGAACTGAAGACAACTCAAAATAATTTTTGGCCAGTCTTTCCTGTACAGATTGGAAGGTTTTCACTAATCAAACTGGGTCATTCCAAGGTTGAAGTTGCATCTCTAGAGAAGGTCAAGTTGGTGAATCTCAAACATAGGAAGCACGACCCTTATCAAACACTGGGAAGCCACATGGCTCATTGTGGCATGAAATCATTTGAACATGAGGAATCCCCTCGCGATGACATTTTCAAAGGGGTCAAAACCTATGAGGAAGTGTTAGACAGGGTACAGGCGTTATCATCTGATTTTCAAACCACTCTTCTAACCTTCCAGAGACACAGACGAAGCGGTTTGCCCAAAGTATTGCAAGGTGAAGCAACAACATCCCCTCCAGAACTAGAAAACATTCCCCCAGGCTTCGGACAGAAAGCACGGAATAAAGCAGACATTGAGGAATACCCACAGGAGGTCGAAGGGTCTTCACAAAACAAAGAAGTCCCACAAACAAAGAATCTATGAGAAGNNCATCACTTCCTTGACCCCTTTACAATCTACTTTTGGTTTTCATAAGGTAGGAGTCATATATGCTAGTGACCTCAACCCTATCTCTAGAGAAGAAATTCCTCCCTCTGATTACTTATTTAATAAAAAGAGGAAGGTTGTATTAAAAATTGAGATGTATATGAGAGAAGGTGGTATGGTAAAGAAACACAGGGTGCTGGTGGATGGGAAAAACTTGGAAGAGGGATATTTCACTTCAGAGGTGGCGGGCTCCATGGGAGTGCTCACAACAACAAATATTTTCACTATTAGCAATATGAGAGCAAGTTTGGAACAGAGTAACCGCAGGATAACCCAGCTGCAAGATCAACTAAAAGATACCGATAAAAATATCAAAGAAGAAATAAAAAAAGGTCTAGATAAGGCCAAAGTTGTTGACAAGCAAGAAATTCAATCGCTTAAGTCAAGTCTAGATGAGATGAACGAGAATATGCAGACTAGCCAAATACAAGTTATTTGGCAAGAAGAATTGGTAAGACAACTACAAGCTAGATTGAATTCAACAAAAGGCCAGGTTATAGAACTGAAATTTTTTCAGGACCAATCACTAGAAATACATCCGAAGGTAGAAGCCGAGCAACATAAAGTAATCTCCCAAGTAGAGATTATTCATAATTATTTTCAGGAAACAAGCAATGATTTTGATAATATTATTTTTAAAGAAAAAGAAGCTAAAGCAGAAAGGGCCACTTTCCAAAAGGCAGTTGTATGTTATGAAAACAAAGAAGTATTGAAAATTCTAAAGCTTTCTATCACAGAGCATATTAGAGGCGATATCATGCTCAAGGTATGGGAAAACAACATAGAAGAATATAAGAAAATAGTCAAAGAAATCAAAGATGATTGTGAAATAATCTTTTATTTATTAGACAAGGAATCATTAGGTATTGGAAAAGACAATTGCATTGGGCAATTAGGACAGATAAACATTGTAAGACACCAGTTGAATTTCAAAGAGGGTTTGAACGAAATTCAATTCAAAATTTCACAATTAAAGGAAGTGGATGTTTCCCTAATAGACAAGTGGCTAGTGAAACCAAACTTGAAATTTCAATCAATCAAGTTTGATGGTAAGGAAATTGAATATCAACTTCTAGAAACTCATAGAAAATTATATTTATTTGAAGCAAAGGATCTTTCAGACTCTCCCAGAAATTTCATACATCTTCTTGAAAAATGTATTGAATGTATCAGGTCAAAATAAGGAGATACTTCAGTAAAACAATGAAGTATCATTTTGAAAACTTATATTATCGATATGATAAGAAAATAAATGATAATCATGCAAACGGTTGGGGTTTGAAATTCTTGTAACCATTTTCCCCTAGGAGTTAGGAGATCACCAACCAACAATCATCAGGTGTCTGGTATAAATATAATTTCAGGATACTGATCTAGGGATTTTTCTGGGCGCATTGTAAAGAAGAATTTGAAGACATTTTTGAATTAATATGAATACAGATTGAAGATTCCAGATCTAGTCAAGTTTGAGTTATGTGTTTCTCCGTTGTTTCATATTTTTCATATATCTTTTTAATGAATGCTTAACTACAATTTAGTACAACCTCTATTGTGGTAATTAGTTATTCTTTCAATTTAATCATTTACATCCTTTCCTCTGTATCAGCTATCAGCAGATACAAGACCTGCAAATGTTTTAGATTTCAATATCATATGCTTCATTACAAGTTCTTCCTAACTATTTTTCTTCTTCTGTCACAAAAGTGAGATTCCTATTCAATTGATGCCTCACCTTTTTCAACAGCTCTATGTTTTCTTTTCATTTCATGCACATTCCCTTTTCAAAATTTAACTCAGATACCAGAAATGGCCTTTAGTTTCGTCATACTATCAATTCAAGTTTTTTGGAGTTCTTCTTATATGTTTTGAGACAGAAATAGCGAACCTTTAAAGAAAACACTGAATCTATCCTTTCAGTCTCCCTCCCTCATGATTGTTCCAGTTACACGACAACCTAATATCGAACCTAGACTATCGGATCAAGTGAGCATTACTTTGAATTTATTTAACACCATCCTACAAACAACAAATAACCGGGTTGAGTTAGAACATTCATGGGCAGTAATTGAAAGAGACATTAGCATCCAGGAAAACTAGGAAGCTAGACAGAGACAGTTAAGGAATCAACCATGGCCCTTTCATGTAACCTACCTTTTATCCTTATCCCTCTCTTTCTTTTCAGATTCCTTGATGGTGTACTTTAGAGCCATAAAGTAAAAACTCAAGAAAAACACTAGCCACCTCAATACATAACACATCTTTAATGGATGGCAGTTGTCCTAAATGGACTTCATATTAATATTGACCATTGATCGCATTTTCACATAGCTTGAACCTTCATCTCACAACCATTGTTTGATCAGATAACTACTTAGCCTCAGTCATTCATCTATTATATTGATGGTTTCACATCGGGTCTAAGGCATATCTTGTCATACCTTCATGGCCTCTAGAATGCACCTTCTCATTCCGCCACACTCAGTTTCCACCCATACTTAGAAAATTTTCTAATTATTTCATCGTGCATATACGAGACATCATGAGCCATCAAATATCTCACCCTATGGGCTATCTAATATGTGACAAGTGGAGACCTCCTAGGTCATCGAATCTCTCACCCTATGGGTCATTTGATCTGAGACAAGTGGCAACATCTTGGGCCATTCGATTAATTCCTCATACTTAGACAATTTCTCGGACCTCATCGCCCTCCTTGACATCTATGTCCACCCAATTCATTCTTGAGAATTATCCATTTCTTGAGACATCTTTGTCCAACTAATTCTTGGTGCTTAGTTATTTTTCAAAATATTAATGTGGTTTTCAGTTCTACGACATTTTCCCAATTCTTTTTACCTCGTTAATCCAACCAATTCTCCATACTTAGTCGATTTTTGAGATTTCACTGCAAACCTGCAGGTCTACGAAATTTTCTCGATTCTTGTGACCTCGTCCATCTAACTAATTATCCATACTTAGTCATTTATTTGTTTATTATGGCACTACAAAAAACATCTTTATTCAATCGATCCCTTCTCAATACTTATTCATTTCTTCAATATATCACCATGGGTCACGGTTTTACATCCCTTTCATTCAATCTCCTATAATTTCCTTCATCTAACCGATTCTCCATACTTATTCGATTTTCAATATTTCACCACAGATCTGCAAGTTTGCGCTCATTTCTTCAAATTCTCCAGATTCTCTATTGCACTCACTATCTTTGGGATGTCTTGATACTAATTATTTTTCAAGATCTCATGTTCTGATTTTCCAGGTGAGGTGGCTTCCACATGGATTTCTTCTTCATGGCATGGTATTGATATGTGTCCTGACACATGGCACCGCACATGGAATATACACAGCTTCTTGTTATATCCTTGACCTGGTCTCCTTCTGATGTGGCATTCATCTAGTTGTACAAGTGGTGTCGACGAGGTTGCTATCATGGTGCTGAAATGGATAAGCTAGCCCACTGAGTATCGGTCCCTAATATTTTGAACTTAACCATTGATCTATTGAGATGAGCGGTCAGGATTTAACTTTTTCCAGGCTCACTTTTCTTCACAACAAGATTTAATGTCTTGTGCATTCCATACTTGTCTGTTCTCATTTAACTATGTATATCGTCCCTTTTCCTTATAAACCATTTGTAGTCATTTTCCTTTATGAATATGGGATATTTATATCGATTATCACCATTCACATCGGTCTGAAAAACCAAGACCTTGTTTTCAATCTTGAAACTACTCAGATCTCTAGTGAGATTAATCCATCTTTCCATCACTCCACTCCCCTTAATATTATGTATCCTCAAATCTTTTTTATGCACAAATATCTTTCTTCTTAATTGAAGGTAAACACATCAATATATTTCATAAATTCAACAATGCACAATCACATGTTCACTCAAAGAATCATCAATGCATAGGGGTATTCTCTACTTCCTCTGTCTTGTTCGATTCACAAAACTATTTCCAAAAAAATCCTCATCCAAACAACTTATGCTATCTCGTAGCAAAGTAATCGATTTCCAAATAAAGTCTTGATCCTCTACCAAGCCCTTAAGGCACCATATTATAACATACAAATCTGATACCAATTTATAATGTACCCAACCACCAGCATGATAGGTTGTTCTACTGCAAAGTCTCCCTTCCAGAATTTTTTTTCAATTCTAATAACATTTAACTAATAGAGAAGCATGAAATAAATGGAATAAAAACACATGAAATGATCAATATTCATGCTAGACTTTAAAATAATTCTTAAACATGCTATGCACAACAATAACCAACAAGAAGACACATTAATTGTACATATATCAGAGATAATACACATGGGAAATAAATATTCAAGCAATGGTAACCATGATATAGAGAACTTATCTTAAACAAAACCAATCCCCAACTAGTTGTAGACCAAGCATGTTCCACCCAACCTTAGACATTGTTGTCCAAGTATCAATAGAAGGTCACCCCTAAGCCAAGGCTATGAATCCACAACAAAAGGTTCCAGAGCGACTCTCAACTTCCTAAACCAGTCACCACTCAATATCTTATAGGTTTCTCCACACACAACAGTCCAAAGTACACCAAATCTCTTCTCTCTCACACCACCCAAATACAATGAACCCCATTCTCTAACATCCATTCCCTCAGTATGTCCACTTCTTTCTAGGGCTACACATCATGAATCTCCCTGCCGAGACTCACAACATTCACAACTATGAACAAGTTTTAGTACATGGAAATGCATCTTAGGAATACATGAACCATTTCATGGTTGAAATACATTAGTAATTACTACAACCAACCAAATAATGGATTGTTTCTTCCACAATTCATCCCTATGTCCCAACCAAGAACAAGAACAAATGAGGAATAATGAATGAGAAAAAAAAAGAATGAATAGTGAACAACAATGAAGAACCCCCCAAACAACCCACAAGAGGTGTTTATGACAATTCATGCAATAAAGAACCACATGGCATTTTCCCCAAGAAGCTCATGTAACTACTTATTTCTCTCTAAAATTCCAAGATGGGTAAATAAAATATAATATAAATACTTAGCCCCTTTATCCTCCTCTCTCTTGGAATCATACCCCCCTATAAATATTGTCCTTTTCCATCTTGCAACCAAAGATGCATTTTATTATTAATAACGATCAAAGTATTAGATTTCCTGGGCACTTTGGCCTCTTTTAATTGTGTTGACACTCCATCCTCTTTTAATTATTTGGGCACTCTAGCCTTTCATCAAATAAAAAAAATATAGTATCAATGTGGGGACTCAAAATCGAGGTATTATGGGTGGTACCCATCTCTGGAGGAAATTCAAGATTGGATAATTGTAAAGGAGCATGAGTTTACCCTACAAGAAACACAACGTCTGAGAGTGAATGTGAAGAGATGGAAATATAAGTATATTTATAATAATATGCATGGTACATTCTTTGTTGAATTTCCGTATTTGTTGTATGAATGGATGAAAAGGAAAACTTCTACCAATTCTGCCTTGTGGCCTTTAGAACCAATGGTTTGGGATCAAGCCACACTTGATAGATTGAAGGTGTTGGACAATAAGTGGATTCATGCCATTGATTTTTGGTTTTCTTGGGTAAAGGAGGGCTATATTATTGATTTTTTTGTGGAGTACATTGATTCTTTTAGTGAGGCTAAAAGAAAATCTGTAGAAGGTTTGATGAAATGAATGCTAGAATATACTACACTATGGATCAAGATTTTGTTCATGAAGAAAGGGTTGATGTGCATGGGGCCTGACTAGTTGGCTGAGTAAACTCGCTTGGCATCGAGGGAAGGGGTGAAAAGATGAGGTAAAATGAGAAAGGGGATGGATCCGTTGAGGAGGATCCATAAGTTGATGAAATGAGGTGAAGAATGGGATGGACCTAGAAGAGTAAAGGAGAGAGAGACCCTATAGATATGTAATAAGAGTTGATATAAGAAGGAAATCATAACAAATAGGTGGAAATAAAATATCAAGGGTTGCATGATGAGGGTTTCGGCTTAGGATGGAGAGAAAAGGGACCAGAACATGAGGAAGTGCGAAAGAGTACACTATGCCAGAGTGGAGCACAAGAGAATATAGGCCCACAAAGAGGCATGATGTTGGGAGTAGGGTGTGTAGTGGGGATACCAGTATTAGTGGTAGTAGTAGTACTAGGGGCCCAAGTGATGAATTATAAACCCCTTGGTTGTTGTAGAGTATCACAACATCAAAAGAATATTAGGCACATAGTAGAGGCATAGGAGAAAGGAAGGAATATAGAGGATCCCCTAGTGGTGGGGGAGACGAATTGATGATTGTAAATGGTCTTGCATGGATGTGGGTAGGAAAATATTTGGGTCCCCTCACAAGAAATGTTAGAAGGAGATGTAATTATTCCCTCTCTGAACCACCCCCCTTGTATTCTTGTAATCAAGAAGAAATAAAAGTACAGAGTGAATTGATTGGAATAGGAGAAAGAGGAGAATAAAGTGGAGGAGAAGAGATGAGTGAAGAAGAAGGAGAAGTCAGTGATACTTCACCCAGGAGAGTATCGGTGTTGATAAACTCGACACTCAATAATAAGGTAGGATGGCTTGGTTGGAGAGTGACGATGGTGAATCAATATAGAACCTTGAGGCTACCCATGTTTCATGGAATGGGTAAGGATAATGTGGAACAACATTGGTTCACATGAAAATAAATATGGTCTATGAAGAGGATCACAGACAAAGCAACAAATATCTCACAGTTGGAAACCACATTTAGGGACATAGCCTTGAAGTGGTACACAAAATACAAGTCCACTGCGCCAGCGTGACAAACAAGATATTTGACCGAGATCAAGAGGTATTTACTAAAGGAATTCAAAATCCCAAGTCTGAATCTTAGTGTATTACTAAGATCAAGGAGATTAAGCAACAACAAGGAGAAACCATGTGGGACTATGACCAACGGTTTAATATTTTTTTGTATAGGATGATGTTCTAGATTCAAGATGTACAACATATAAAGTGGTTTATTGCGGGGTTTCTTCCCCATATATGAGTCCCTCTCACTTAGAAGAAGGTGATGACTCAAGTAAAGGTGGTAGAAATTGAAATGCACCTAGAATTTATGCTAGGATGGGAAAAGACATTGGTAGGATTGGCCTAGGCATAATCACAACTTGCCAATCTAATGATGCAACTATAGGAAATGTAAAAGAAAAAAATCGCGTGCAAGCACGTATGGTGTACCACATCTCATGCTGAGGGGAATTACAGGGATGAGTTCCTTGTACTTCCAAATTATGTGGTTATAGGCGCACCAAGTCTATTCCCAATTGGACATATGAAATGGTGTGAGATATGTCGATAGTGGGGCCATGTAACACCACGTTGCACAAATTTTTATAAGTATCAAAAGACACATCACAATTTGTTCTATGAGTTATGTGAATTGGTAGGACATGATGTTAATAAATACTAGTCACTCTAGCTGATGCAGAAAAATACACACAATGCATTCCGAGAATAGGAAGAACAAAAGGGTGGTGATCATGGTCATGTTGAGAGAGGTGGATACTAAGGGGGTTACATAGGTGTATATGGGTGTGGTCGAGGTTGAGGATATGGTGGAGGGGGAGGAGAACCCCCACTTATTTCAATTGTGGATAAATTGGTCATGCATCAAGGTTTTGTACCAAATCATGCATGTTTTGCGCATAATCCTACAGCCATGAGCATGTCACATAGGACTATCCTGACTTAGTGAAGAAGTTGGAAGAAAATAAGACACATTGCAATATGGTGCATGTGGAGCCGTGAAAAGATAAGAAGAAAGATGAGGAAGTTGATGTCTAAGTAGTAACCCAAGGAGGAGCAAAGACAGGGGAAAACTTTGAGCATGGTTAAAGCTCGAGTCAGAAGCCAAAGGCGAATATAAGGAAGGCAACACAACCCCCTCCTAATTTTGATGTTTCCCAACAAAAATAGTTTTTTCACAATGCATAGAGATATTTTGAAGAAGAAAGAGTGCTTAAATAATTTCAATGTGTGACACAAAGTTCACTGGAGGAGGCTTGGATATGCAAAGAAGCATATCGAGTGGCACAAAGGTCACTTGAGGAGGCCCAGATTCATGAAGAGGTACAGAGGGAAACCTAGAGGTCATTAGAGGAGGCTCATGCCAGGGAATAACTCCAATGTGTGATGCAAATATCATTGGAATAAGATCATTTGCATGAGGAGATATAATGAACAATGTATAAGTCAATGAAATAATCATCCAAACGAGAAGAGATACATCACACTAAGAAAAAAGTACTTGAACAGAAAGACCTAGAGTAATTTCAATGCGTAGCACACTAAAGCATTGTGCAACTTGGGGCATGATGCAAACACTAAGGATCAAGTAAGTAATTTCCTAGGTTATTTTGTAATATTTCTCAATGATACCGAGGATATGAAGTTAACATAGATTTTATCCACTTGTATGGGGAAAGAGCTGATGTATAGGACTATGTCAACTCCCCTACTAGAAATTGATATGTGCCAATTCAATAAGAAAAAGCACACGGGGCACGGATTGAAGATTACAACGGATCTTGGTGGCTATGACATGGATGGAATCATGTTGGATATAGGTTTTGACATGAAAATTTTACCAAATAAACCTTGACAGTTGATGGGGAAGTTGAATCTAATCCAGTCACCTATTCAGTTGTAGTTGGAAAACCAATACAAGATCTACCCTATAGGATGACTGGAGCAAGTTCAGGTGGATATAGAAGGGGTGAAGAAAAAGTATAAATTTGAGGTCATAAATATTATTGATGACTCTGAACCATAGCCTACCTTGCTTGGCATTGAGTGGGCCTTCCATAACAGATGTCATTTGAGAGAAACACCCTACACATAGTCTCACCAATGGATCCAAATCAAGGAGATAGATACACCAAGCCAATGGATAAGGACACATGAAGTCATATGATAGATGATTGGTCCCTTCAACATAGGTTAGATGAACTCATGGAGCTAGAGTAGGATCATATGATGGAAGGATTCAACCAAGAGGTTGAAAAGGAGTTACAAAAAGAATGGCATGATCACAACATCCACTAGAAAATCCTTGAGCCTAAATCTTTAGTTTTGTTTTATGGAAACATGTATTTACAACATCCTAGCAATATTTTCCTGCATTGGTAGGCTCCTTTTCAGCTAGTATACATAAATGAAGAAGGTGCCACCAAGCTAGAAACATTACCAGGACAACCGCTCAAGGGACTTATTAATGGAAATAGGTTGAAGGTGTACTACGGATCGTAGGGGTCAATCGTTATTTAGCTCCCTCTCTAAGATTTAAATTTTGGTAGATTAGGATTAGTATAGGATGTACAACATGTATCACATCTCATAGTTGACATAATTTACATTTTTGATAGCACATAATCCACATCAGTCACACATGCAGACCCTATAGATTGACAATTTTGCAAATTCCCTAGATTTCTAAATCATGTCGGTGTTATGGAATAAGTACAAGGTCCTGACCTTGACTGTGAATTCACATAGGGATCATTTTAGTTTCATGGTGATTCGGTCTATTGAAAGGACATTCAATCCAATTTTCTTAGCCCACACATGACACAAGTACACACTAAGTGATGTCACCACAATCCCCAATAAACATCACCAGTACTGTGGATACGACATTTGATCTCCCCATTTGTGTCGCTTTACCACCAATTTCTAATTATTCTCCAATCCATCATTGTCTTCATATCTTTCTATCACCCTTGCTTACCCTTTCCCTCAAAATACACTCTTATATAACATCTCCCCTGTGCTCTTGATGGAGAAATTCTCCACACCCCGCTCTATCCCACCCCTGCCTATGGATTCCTCCATTTTTCACCTGGTAATTCCCCTCTTTCACCTCTCCTTATCCAATTCTCCTATTTCTCTTTCCATATTCCCATTCATGGAATATCTTAGAAAACTATCAACACTTTGTCACTCCATGTTCGGTCAGGAAATTGTCAGTGCCATAGTTCAATTCGCTGACCTATTTTCAATACAATTTCAAATGCTCAACCAAGGTCCCACTCTATTATTCACCAAAAAAGAACCAGTAAGTGTTACACAGTTCCCTAAACTATGCTTCACAACTATGATGAGCGTTGGATGTATGGGTTGACCCAGGTTCTACCTTAGTTTCTCCAACAAAACCCTAGAAATTGTGGGTCCCTCTCGTAAACCAGAAGGAAACACTACGCACAGAGTGCACAACTTAGTCTCACCCGATATGGCTTATGGGTGATTGCATGACCCAAATGTCTAGAATCATGGAAGGGATGTTGTTCCTGGGGATTTCAGACATACTACTTGTTTTATTCTACTTCAATCATTAATCATTCATTAGATCTACCATGCATTTACTCTGCATAATTAACATGTATAATCTAGTGCGCGTTGTAAATAAAATTCAAACGTTCATTTATTTAATTATTCATTCATCATAAATAATGTAGCATCGAAACAGAAGAGCAATCAAACACATAGACACCATATTTTACCATGGTTCACCCCCCCGGGAAACATCCACAAATATCTTTTTCTTCTTATTATTCTTCATCAAAAAGGTGCACTGCGTAGATTACATCAAAAGTTTGTCATAATCTGTGAGGTTGACCATTGTCACACCAACCTTCATAGCTTGCGACTTAATCCTTAGATACAATCCATACTTATTAGAAACTAGACTCCATCTGAGCTCCACATCTCTCAACAAACCTAGTACTGTGACTCAAACTCCAAAAACAACTTTACAATAAAAAGTGATGAGATCACACACTCATAGATTTATTCATAGATACCCTTAGCTACCTCCTACATCCTCTATTTATATTAAAAAATTGGTTTA
>JASDQU010687020.1:0-12258 GCA_032191745.1 Picea mariana | reverse complement strand
ATGATTTAACTTTGAATTTCTAAGGGTTGGTTTTAATTTGTTAAAGGTTAAGGGGGGAAACTAACCTATGATGCTAAGGCAGCAAATGCAAAGTGAAAGATTAATTAATAACAAGCAAACCCTTTCCTAAGTCAACTAAGACTAGTGCCTAAATGTTGGGCAAGGGGTCAACTAAGTTTTGAGGGGGGTTCAATTTCAAAAGATTACAAGTAAAATTATATTACAACTATCCCACAACAAAGATACAATTACTTACACAAAGAATGAGAAATGCTATAAGGATACACGATATACACAAGATACAAATAGACAAGATTAAAAGGGCCAAAGTGTGAGAGTTAAGAGATATTCAAAAGTTAAGATCAATCACATAAGGCCAAGCATGCCCCAATAGCACTTACTCTATTGGACTGTTTTTCAATAGCAACCACTAAAGCACTCAAGATTCAACAAGATGATGCCTCCCAAATGGGATACTCAACCCCTTCTTGAATCACACCACAAGAGCATAAAACAAAGATGTAAATACTTGGAAACTAAATGCTTAAGAAATAAAACACTTAGATATTCAAACCACAAGATTGCATGAAAGATTGATGAAAATAAAAGTACTTGCAAGATAGACTTCTAAACAACCATTCAAAGATATGCCAAAGTAAAGATTGTCTAGGAGACTAAGTGGTTAGGAGTTGTTTAAAGATTAGATAAATTTTATTTGCCCTCCCCCTAACTAAGCGTTTGAACCTTAAACCTCCTCCTCCTGTTGTCAAATGGCTAGTGGATGCTCAAGATAGTAAGACAACAAGGCCCACCCTAGCTTTCATGGTCAACCCTGACAGTAAGAGTACTTCCCGGAGAGGACACACACCTGGTGCGCCACGAGACAGTCCCCTGCCACTACCCTTCGTTGTTCTCCTCAAACCCGTTTTAGATGGTGAAGATGGTGGAATTAGGTTGTCCTAGTTGGTCTAAAAAGTTATTATGACTTATGGGTAAGTCTTAAGGTGTGTTGTGAGTGTTTTAGATGACTTTTAGGTGCCCCAATATAGTGATTTATGCTCAAAACCGAAACTTAAAATCATTGCTATGAAGTGTGTTGCATATTGAGAAAAGAGAGAATAAACACATCTAAAACATATGAGAAAACTGAAATTGAAACAACTATTCCATCATCATTTACTTAACCATGAATGAGTATGAACTTGAAGGAAATAAGCAAGTAAAAGACAAGAACAGCTTGTCAACAATTGCAACAAAATGAAGAAGCTATAACCACTTAACCATGTGTGTTATTGCATGTATGAAAATATGTTAAGTAGATTAAAAGACTTGCTAAAATTAAGATCTAAGTCCTACATCATTTATATATCCATAAACAAAATGAAAGCATGAGCGTTATGTGTGCCCAAGAAAGAAGATTGCTTCAAGATATCAGTTTAACCATGTAATCTATCCCATTTGAGGCACCATGCTTAAAGAGTAAAATATTTGCAAGGATAAACTAAAGCATGTAAATAGAAAATGCCTTAAGGGCTTAAACTAAGATGATAATAATATGAGATGATTAACCTAGAGCGTTTTAATCCATTTAACCATGTAAACCATCAACACATCACTAACATCCTAGCCATACGATTTTGGGGGGTTACTCTCCCAAGGTGTAGGCAATTATGTATTAAGCAAACCACTCACAATGGCACAAGGTGGAGGCAAGCCTACCAATGTTGTGTCAAAGAGGGTTGGAAAGAAAAGACTTATATGATTATTATTATTATTATGTTAGCCACACAACCTTGTTTTGTAGACAAGTGGGGCAAGAAATAAAAAATTACTCAAAAAGAAAACTAAAATCTAGCCCAACGATTTTGGGAGGTTGGCTTGGTCAATCACTCTCCCAAGGTGTAGGCAACTAAAACTTGCTGAAATAAAATACAAGAAAGAAAATGATACAAGAGAATGCAAGCCTCAAGGGAACTTCCCGGGGGCTTGCTACAATGCTAGGAAAAGAACAGAAAGAAAAAGGGAAATTTACCCAACTATTGTGCAAGCTTTTGTAGTGTTGTATGGATGAAATTGAGCATCATATCCCCTTGTTTTTTGTAAGAACCTGTAAAAACCAGCAAGCAAAAGCTTGTTGGAAATGATGCACAACAAAGTTAAGAAAAATTTATGTTTTTTACGCAAAAACATTTCACATAAAATCTCCATGTGAAAAGTAAAAATATATGACCTATCTAAGATGGTTATTAAACTGAAATATAAATGAAATGAGTGCAGAAATATAGGACTAAGTAAGCTAGGAGTTTGAGAAGGATTTGAGGGAAGACTCGTTCTTGAGGCTTTCCCAACAATCCCTTTAAAGAAAACCTGCAAATCTCAAGACAAGATGTGAAGCATGGAAATAGATAACAAGATTGAATATACTAACAATATGAAATACTTCAAACCCTTAGCTATCCAACAAGTATAAACCAGCAAGAATACTCTTTGCTAATCTACTCTAGTAAACTAATTTACCAAAGATCTACTCAATACCACACAAGAACTTGAACAACACAAAGTCACCTCATGTGTAAGAATGAAACCAGAATACTCTTGGTGTTTCCAAAATCCTCCAAAGCTTTATTAATCCAAGTGAGAGTGTTGCAGCAACAAGTTTCTCCAAGACTCTCAAGAGCATATGAGTGAAATGACAAGATGGCAAGAGCAAGAGAGTGAGATGAAATTCCAGTATAGTAACACTAGCTCAAAGAATGGTGAGTGAAAGAGTGGGGGGAGATTCCTTTTATAGCTCAAGAGGCAAGGTGAAGGCACTTGGATGAGCTCCATGTGTCAAAACCCAAGCAAAAATGTGAATCTCAAGGAGGGGGGCGCACCACCTCTAGGGTTTTGGCATGAGAGAGTGTGTGGATGAGTGAGGTAGGGTGTGGGGACCACTTAAGGCTGATGTGGTAGGCTAGGAAGGGCGCACTAGTGATGGAAGGGGCCCACACACCATTTAAATGAAGTTTGATAAGGTTTATGGGTGAAGGGGGATGCAAATCCCCTAGGGGGCATGGGTGTTTAGTTGAGTGGATGAGTTAGGGGGTGTAAAAAAGTTGTAAGGTGGGTTGGGTAGGCTAGGGATGTATTTTCTTGCCTTTTTCCATCTTAACATTTACCCATTAACTCAAAAATTACAAAAATTTGACATTTCAACAATGTCACTTAGCAATTAAAATTGTTGTTTTAACTGACTTTGACTCCGGGTGGACAAATGCATAGTAAAACTTGTCCGACTGAGCTAAAACTTGGTCCATGGGTGTAGGGGGTGCCTTTCCATTTCTTTTGAGCACAAATACCCCTATCAAAAACCCAAGGACCTAGTTTTTACAATAATTGCTCAAAAACATTTAATTAAATAAATAATTAAAATCCCAACCTTAGGAAAATTAATTAAATTTAATTAATNTTTCTACAATGTCTAACATGGTAATTTACATCATTCCTAAACAATAGCTACCAGAGGATGAGACCATTAGAACGTCGTTCACCACTTTGGAGGAATTATTGCAAGTGTGAGGGAAAAACTTATGGGAAATCAACCAAGCTGAAAAGCCCAATTGACAACCTGAAGATAAAAAATCCTTGGTGAAAAGAACTCTCCCAATGAAAACATCCCAAGGTACCTGACCTAACTATGATTCATGCAGACCTATTACATTATTAACCCACGCAGGGGTACGGAAATTTCATTTACAAAATTTTGTTTTGGAGGCATAAAATGCCCAAGAGAACCAATACTATCTTCAACATATTGCATCTGATGATGTATATCTTCATGGCACATGGAGTTGACCCCCTAGTTGAATAGGCGGTCAACAATATCCAACACTTTATTTTTGGCAAGGATGATGTCAATCATTTTCTTCCATGCTCTGAAGTTAGAAGCCCCTTCTAACTTATTTTCTGACTTCATAGAGTAAGTCACGACTTCTTTGACTTGGTCAACCTTTGAATTTTACTTGTTCAACCTTTGACTTTGACCAAAACCTCAAACTTGACATTTTAGCTTACTGAGAGTACTAGTAGGTGTGGTAAGTAAGGGTGCACTATCCATAAATTAGGTCAATCTCTTCACTTAAGGTGCCTCAACAAGAGGGTTGGGTTTCATTGTTGCAGCAAAAAATTTGACTATAACTGCAATCTGTAACTGAGCAAATCCTCCCAATCTATCTTTCAGCAGTTAGACTGTCCAAAGATAGTGTGGGCCCATAACCTATTATAAATAATAGGTGTGCTCATTTAACCATATACAATATAGCACTATTGTCACCCAACCATAGGTCGAAGCCACCCACGAGTACCTTAACCTTGACAGAGAATAATTCTAGAAGCAAACCCTAGGCCTAATAGCCAATCAAGGTAGTGTATCACTCTCTAGAGCTAGACTACCAAGTAGAAAGTACAAACCATAACCAAGAGAAACTCCAAGCCTAAAACCGAAAATACAAGTTGCAGTAGCTGCAGCTGCAGCAACTCTCCAGACTTGCACACTTACTAAATTTTTGCAGTGCGCACTAAATTTATGCAGTTGTGAGCTATGTGTGTCCAAATGAGCTCTTGCATCATGTATTTATACTTCTCTACCTTAGTTTTTTTGGGCCGACTTCTCTTTCTGGAGGCTAGAAACTCAATATTAATTATTCTCTTTAGTCAACTTGTCTTCTAGGGTTATGTTCAATGCTTTAGGGTTTCTTTTTTCTTCTCGGAATATTTTATTCTTGTCAGGGTTACACATGGAAGTTAATACCTCCTGCAGCTTCCATAATATCAACATTTCTGGAAGCCATAACTCAAGCTCTGGGTGTCCTTTTGGGGAAAAATTTACCTTGTTGGAAAGGTAATTCAACAAGGAAGATGATGGAATGTGTTTCAAGAGGATAAATTGGCCATAAACCTACCAAAAAATTTAAATAGCAATCAGTTTTTTGAGATTAAAATTAAACATAAAATTGTTGTGGCACCTTTAAGAGAGTACATTGAGGAATGGTTGAAAAAGTCATTAATTGAAATTATTGAACTAGAAAATCAAGAAACAATTAGAGAAATCATGCCAACTCAACTACAACATCTACCTATAAAGGATCCATCTGCAAGAAAGTGAAGGGAGGTATTTTTCCATCACAATCTTTTCATTTTATGGTCCGCGGGAGCCCAATCCTAGTCCTCTTCGAAGGGATAATGCATTTTATTTTCTTTAGAGACACTTACCTTTGTATTTAAAGACTCACTATTATTTTTGAGACTCCAAGAGAGCTACTCAGGATATTACATTACTGTATTCTCAAATACTTTGATCAAAAACTTGAGTTACCCAATGTTTTATCTATCATAATCTTTTTGGTGCTTTATGGAATGATAATTTAAAGCTCTCTTTTATTTGCAGTCCAATTTCTAATCTCTCTATTTGTGGTATTGTTAAATTCTCTGATGAATGTTATGATGGATATATCAGTTGTTTATATTATGTATGCATCCTAATATATTCACATTGTAAATATTATACATATCAGTTTCTTTTAAAACACCTGGTCTCAAATCTCAGGTGTTGTTTTCCTTGAATGTGAATGCAAATACAAAGTTTGTTCATTCTTGTATTTTATTTTGTTTCATTTTATTTTCTTGGAATCATAAGAACAAGAGGATTACCAACTCTCTAAAAATGCAGGGGGATTCATATACTTGTGAGGTTGACCTTAAGACTGTAAAACAGTGTTTTAGATCAAAATTTTGGTGACCATAATGAGGAAAAATTTATTTTCAATATATATGAGGATTTTTCCCAAATCTGATTGAAGAACCAGAATCTCCATGTTTCAAAGTTTCAAAAAGAATATTCAAGAAGACTGTTGTTTTTCCTAGATGCACTGGATTTATAAAACGATTGGCTAGAGATATTGGAATAACCACAAAAAGAGCCAAGAACCATCAAAGATTCTAGAGAATGCATTCCATGGTGATTCCATTGAAAATACTCCTAAATTCTCTAGCAACTCTATTGAAAATATTTAAGAAACTCAAGAAAATCCTCATGGCGACTCCACCAAAAAAATTCATTCATGTTGTGACGCTACTTTGCCTTCTTCACCAAGACCAATACTGGCTTTACAAGACTCATCAAAGAAAATAATTATCCAAAGAATGAGGCAATTTCATATAACCCCTTTAAATCTGTTAGAAGTTGATTTTCAAATACCAAACATTCCTATTGACATTTTTTCCACATTCTTTGGGAATACTTCATAGGATGCAAAGCATCCTTCTTTAAATTCAAAATCACATGTGATGTTATCAATCTCACTAAAGACAATGTTACATGTCGATTATTTTTATGAACTCTGCGTGGGGATGCTCTTGAATGGTACTACTCATTGCTTCCTAGGACCATTACTAGTTGGGATGTGTTAGAAAACTCATTTTCTGACAAGTTCATCCCAAGAATATACTCATATTCCCTTTCTAATTTTTTCAATATTGTTTCCCACCCACCCTCTCCCATGTGGACAAAATACCATGAAGCGAATGATTCGGAATAAAATTTTCATCAAACATCAAGGAGAATTTTTCTAAATCAAGTTATCCTACTGAAAATCAAAATCAAAATTCCAACTTGAAAGAAAAATATTCCAGCCTCTCATATACTCCATATGAGAATTCTTCATGCAGCAAGTTTGAAATTGAAATTGAGGAGCCTCCACCAAATGCACAAGTAGATTTTAGCCAAGATACTCATATGTAAGATATTATAACAAATGATGAAAAGTCACAAGAGCATTGGTAGCAAGAAATAATGGTGGAAGAAATTAATCTTGAGAACAACGATGGGAAATATTTTATTTACATAAAAGAATAATTATTTAAATACATAGTTGATAAATCAAGAATCTTGTATGTGGGAAATGATAAGAAAAATGACGAAATCGTTTCCAAATTGGAAACTCCTCATTCAACCGAAGAAAATAACATTCTTGAGAAACCAATAATTGAGACATGGTTTCAAAGCATTGTTGGCCAAGCAATGCCATCAAATTCTCATCACATCTGGTTCAGTTTTTATCCAACACATTTTGAACACGCCCCTAACTCTTTGGCATCAGTCACAATATGTTCCCTAATTCTAGAATTCATTCCACATATCAGTTGGATGCTGGAATGGCTCCATTGGAAATCTACCTACACCTAAAAGTGTCCCTTTCCTTCAAGTAGCATAGGGTAGGTAGATCTGGTTTGTACATAGTTTGTTTCTTCAATCAAAGTTTTGCACAATAAAGCAGTTTCTATATGGAGATAACGTTTGATGATGACTTAATGAACCAACAGTCGAAGAATTAAAAGAATTTATTTTTAATATGACTCCACATCCCAATGGAGAAGGCATCCAAACTAGGAATCTGGATTCTCGAGAACCCACAGGGGGTCACTATCCCGCAGTTGGAGCCAGATATTGATCAAAAAAAATTATCACCTAGATTTCATGCTCTCAGAATAAATAAATAAAAATTCAGAATGACCCTCTCACTTCAGTGAACCACATAATGGCCTTGTCCCATACTTAGCCATTTTTTGAGGACTTCTTTCCACTCTACTCTCCCTCCTCAGTGTCCTTCATACTTAACCATTTACATACTCAACTCATTTCCATAATTATCTTATTTTCATTTTCATTACCCACTTAGTTAATTTTCATGATACCCACCACTTAGTCATTTTCATAATTCGTTTCCACATCATTTCCATTTTCCATTTACCATTTTACTTTTCCAATTTCCTTTTTCCATTTTCCATATTTTCACTTACCATATGATCTACCATACTCGGACATGTGGTGGTGACATGGACATGTCCTCAAATGACATGTGGCAATGAGGTGGACCAATACCATAATGACACATGGTGATGACCTGGGAACTAACCAGGTTATGACTAGGCTAGGACTGGACGTTGACTGGGTCTTCAAAATTTTATGAATTCATGACATTTTCCTAAGGCACGAGAGCTACACCAAAGTCTTTATACTCTTCTTTGCTCCACATGAGTTCCATAGTAAAATTTTCATTATAAACACATAAAAACTATTGACCACAATGCATGTGGGATATCATTTTAAAGGAAAAAGTTGAAATTTTAATGGAGTGGAAGAAATTAGATCAAGGGCTAAGATTAACCCTTGAGTTACTAGATGAATGGTTGTTGAGCGACAAACTTCTGGAAGCCATAACTCAAGATCCAGGTGTCTGTTTGGGGAAAATTTTACCTCGTTGGAAAGGTAATTCAATGAGGAATAAGGTGGAATAGGTTTGAAGAGGAGAAATTGGCCATAAACCTACTAAAAAAATGAAATAACCGTCATTTATTTGAGATTAAAACTAAACATGAAATTACAATGGCACCTTTAAGATAGTACATTGAGGAATGGTTGAAAAATGAATTAATCGAAATTACTGAACTAGAAAATCAAGAAACAGTTAGAGAAGTTATTCCACCTCAACCAAAACATGTACCTATAAAGGAGCCAATTGCAAGCAAGTGAAGGAGGATATTTTTCCATCATAGTATTTTCATTTTATGGTATGTGGAAGCTCAATCTCAGTCCTCTTCGAAGGCTAATTGCAATTTATTTTCTTTAAAGACAATTACCTTTGTATTTAAAGACTCATTATTATTTTTGAGACTTCAAGAGAGCTACTCAGGATACTTCATTAGTATTGTATTCTCAAATACTTTGATGTTAGCCAATGTTTTATCTATCATAACCTTTGTGGTGCTTTATGGAATGATAATTTAAAGCTCTCTTTCATTTACAATCCAATTTTTATTCTCTCTATTTGTGGTATTGTTAAATTCTCTTATGAATGTTGTGATAAATATATCAGTTCTTTATATTCAGTATGCATTTTAATCTATTCATGTTGTAAATATTATACATATAAGTTTCTTTTAAAAGACATGGTCCCAAATCTCAAGTGTTGTTTTCCTTGAATGTTAATGTAAATACAAAGTCCAGTCCTTCTCAAATTGTTTCATTTTATTTTCTTGGAATCATAAGAACAAGAGTACCACCTCTCTAAAAACGCAGGGGATTCATATCCTCGTGAGGTTGACCTTAAGACCATAAAAAAATATTTTAGATCAAAAAATCTTTACTTATATAGCATTGTTTAGCCTCTATAAATTCCACACTTGTAGTTCAACCAGGGTTTGAAACTTGGATTACTCAAAATTTTTGGCTCTGTGCATTTTTGAAATTTTTGGTCTTTGCATTTTAGCATATTCCAATAGTTACCTCCACTATCAATTCACACAACATTTTTGCCTCTTCATTCGTATTGTATTTTTCAATTAGGCATTTTTTAGAGCTCTCATTCCTTCTTTTTCTTCAAAAATAATTCCATCAATTCAAATTTTATTGATGGCTTATTCTTGTGATGATTGTGCTATGCACTCATTTGTTCAACTTTCCCACTTTTCTCTTTCCTGACTAGCTTACCATGCCATCCCATGATCACTAGATTCATTCTAACTCCTTGTTATCCCCCTCAATCCCAAAGTTGAGGTTTCAACATACATGTTTATATGATTCAAGTGATGGTGCAGTATTAGGGGGATTTGAGTGTTAACTTATATGTAACATGGGTGTTTGTGAAACTATAATTGTAAAAATTAGAATAAAAGTGGCATACTTGTGTCTTCATGTTTGATTTTGCATGTTTTTTAATATAGTCATCCTTTGCATGAAGTGAACTTGGAATCATTGCTAGGAAAGTTGATAACACTGCAACATGATTCATTTGGAAATTTTGAAAAAATGAGAAAAACAACATTTCATCCTTAGTTTGCTCACATCAACCTAGAGATAGACATGGCATATTTTTAACAAAAACATGTGTTTTTGGCATAGATCATGGAAATTCGAGTGATAAAATACAACAAAAAGAGACTACTAAAAAAGACCCAACATATTTTTGAATGATTTGTTGATAAGAATGAAAGAGGAGTTTGTTGATAAAAATGAAAGAGGAGATAGGATTTGTATTAATTCTTTCTCTGATCTTGTGAATCCTCTTAATGATAGAAAAGTTGAACATAGTGAAAGATCTTAGATCTTAAAACAACATTGCAAGAGAAGGAGAACAGCAATCTAAGATATTTGAATTCCAGGAGACTAATCAAGAAATAAGAATGAAGAATATTAATCATGGTTCCCTCCCTCGTTTCCATGGCTCTTACCACAGAAATCCCTAACACCTTTCTCTTCAAGCTTGAGGTTGTTTGTAGGACATATGACTATGCTTCAGATTCCCAAAAGTTCAACCTCTTCTCGAAGGGAGGAGTGGGGTAGTTGGGTGGGATCAAAGAGTTCATAGATATTGCTAGGAGGACCCGATTTCGAGATTGGAACCACTCTTAAAATTGAGCTTCCACACATAATTTGGAAGAGGCAAGCCCCAATTTGTTAATTGGCGTCAATTTTCAAATTGGGACTATTAGACCCCACATTATCTACCACCCTATATTTGGTCACAATATGTGACCACTCCGATGTCCCCAAAGTGTGATTATTTCTTTGTATGTGGCCACAATGGGATGGTTTTGATGTACAAGTGATAGTTAGAGGTTACCCAAATCCACTCAGCTGGATTGTCATGTCATGTCCTTTTAGTCCCCATTTTCAAGGTGCTTGGTTTTATTCCTCCGACCAACTACCCCTTTGGAGGTGGTAACTCCCTCTGATGTCAGACACCTATGTATTAGGTAGGTATGTGGGCATTCTGAGGTGGATCTACAAGGATACATGATTTATGGGGCCCTTAACTATTCACTTATTCTATTTCTATTTAAAAAGGTGTTTGTGCTTTGTAAGGGTTGTCACACCCATGGTTTAGAAAACCTTACCCACATGGACCCTCTCTTTCATATATATGTACCACACTTGGGCCTTCAGAGATCATTTTGTACATGATTATTCAATTGCACATCTTTTGAGGCATATCACAGATTTTGAGGCATTGGTCACCCTCTCCAAGGCATGAACAGGCTATTTTCATTTGCATGGACATCCCATATACTCGTCATGTGTCAAAATCCAGAACAATATGTTCCCAGCTGCCAAGGGTAGGCAAGTAATCGATCACATACTCCTTGTGTTCTCTTGACCAACTTGTCTCCAAGACTCCAAAGGGATTTACAATTTCTATTTATTAATAAAAAACTTGAATTTAAATTTAATATTAAAAATTTAGTAAAACATAAATATAATTATGATTTAATAATTGAAATAAAATATTATTATGTAAACTATTCACTTTTTTAGAAACCTTTTGTATATTCATAGAAAAAATATTTTTTTTGAATTTAATTTTCCTTAGTATGTATATATATTATAATAGTAATCATCTAATTTTAAGATTATGGTCTAGTTAAACATCAAATCTATATATTCACTGAAGAAGAAATTGACTTATTAAATTTATATGGGTGTATATATTTTATCTTTTTTGGTAATATCATAAAAGAAAATACAAAATTACATACAAAGTGTGTGTATATTAAAGTCAAGCCAAACAATAAATTGGTGTATGAGATTCTCTTGTTTGTTGGACAATGAACTTCTTTGGATTTAAACCTATAATTTTAATGAAAGAAATACATATTCTTAACCATTAAAACCATTTCACACTATATATGATTTTAAAAACACAAACAATTTAATTATTTTTATATAATACTAGATAAAAATTACTACACACTAAAGATGAAGTTGACCTCCTTAATCTTTTTAAGGAGATATGCTTCTTTCATAATTCAACGTATTAATAATGAGATGTACATGGCGCAAAGCCAAAGAGCTCCAGGCATATTTTGCATATGAGAAGCCTTTTGTATATGAGATCAGGAGAGCTACAGGGTACCTTCATGCTTTCAAATCTGTAATTCTGATCTTCAAATTTTCAGTAACAAGCTCTCTCCTTCGCGTCTACCTGCTAGAAAAATTCAATAATACATACAAGAACTCGTCAATATTTTATTCATTGACCTTCTACTCTTAAGAGAGAACCAATAAAACTGAATTCTGAAATTACAGTCCCAAAATTCTCAGCATTTTAGCACCCCATTACCTTTGGTCTGGATCTTTGGCATTCTTGTGTATTCTAGGCCGGCGTGCAGGTGCAACTGCACACAATGGCTGCAGCCATTATGACAATATTTTTCAGTTGA
>JASDQU010687019.1:73923-113446 GCA_032191745.1 Picea mariana | reverse complement strand
ACCTAAAGAAGTAAGAGTAGAAGTTAGATGAGACCCAAAGAAAGTTGATAAAGGAGAGAACTAAGATGGCCATGAATAAAGAAGATAAAGATGCATGGAAAGCCAAATATGAGGAAGCCCTAGAGGAGGCAAGGATGCACGCCAAACTTGGGCGATTAAAAGAACAATGTGTGGTTCTATTATAAGGATGCCTCCAAAATCAAATAATACCTATAATTCTACTTCGAATTTGATATCATTCACAAGCATGTGAGGAAATATTTGGATGCTTCTCAAAGAGATGTAAACTGCAAGGGCCTATTTGGCATGGAATTTGTAAGAAAATATTTAGCAGATAATAGTAAGAGGCTACGGAAGAGACATGAAATGTTCATCTCTGGACTGCGTGTGGCTGGCATCAATTGCCTGAATAGCAACGCTGATTTGTTCTGCTAGGTGGATCTGAGACATCTTCTGCACTCCCGTAACCAAGAAGGAGAGATTAGACTTTGGAAGATAATATTAAAAAAGTTTGGATTGAATGTTTCTCCCGGTTATTCTTGCCACTGTAGTGAGTCTGGGTGGTTTAGGTTCTGATTTGCTAATATGTCCGATCAGACCGTGCAATAGTCGCTTAATCCGATTCAGCGCTTTATGGAGAGCAGGAGATCAGATCAGCTATATGATGAGCCAGGGGCATATCAGAAAAATCAACTGGATGCAGATGAAGCTAACGAAAATTTCAATTTCACTGAAAAACACTGTCGATGGACGTCCATTCAACCGGAAGTTTGGGTCGAAGCAACCAGATCGGATGTCCCACAGCCAGACTTGAAAGCTGGGGTTTATTAATTCATTCAAATAAAGTGCAGGACAAGACAGGGTGGGCCACCTTTTTTTCCATATGATTATAATATTTTTAACGTGGTTGACTATATTATTGGTGTAAGATATACTTTGTTAAGAGTTATCAACATGTAATTTATAAGAATTGAATACATCATCAACATGTAAATGATTATAGGAATTGAATTTTTGAGAAGATTAACAATCAATCCTTCCAACCATTAAACATAATTAACAAATTTTGATATATTCTTAAAACAACAAAACACATTGATTATTAAAAAAATGTTAAAGAAAAGGATAGACTGAGCGTGATTGGTGTGAGCTGTGAAGTGATCATATGTTATATTCTTTATATTTTATATATGGTAGAAAACAATTTTAGTGGTATATGAATACAAAATAAACTGTTATATGGGACACATAATTTCAATTAAATTCAAATCAAATAAAGAAATTAGCATCTTAATCACTGCTCGTGAATGAAATCCATATGAAAAACTATATAAATATGTGTAAATTGTTTTAAAAACAATTGCACACGAGTCTCTTGCTAATCATATTTTTACTGGTAATAAATATTTGGAGCATGTGATGGGAGGTGCATGTGAAAATTTGCATAAATATGTGTAAATTACTTTTAAACCAATTGCACACGAGATTGTTGCTAATCATATTTAGTGGTAATAAATATTTCCTTAGATTATGTGTCTATCATTTCATCTACAAATTGGGAGCATGTGGGGGGAGTGGGGTGGTACACGTAGATGCGCCTTTGAAGGGGATCCAGATAGGATGGAACACCCATGCGTTCTAACCTTTCTGTAACGATAATTGTAAGTAAACATAGTGATTCGTGCTGCCAAACTTAAGCCAATAAGGAAACTTTTGTCAACTAACCCAACTTTCACGAGGTACTGAGGTGGTGGTGGCAAGGGATCAACAAAAGAAGACAATGGTTGGGGACTAATTAAAGCAAGGTCATCACTTAAGTGAGAAACTAAAGTGATTTAGCTAAGCATTACGTTTAATGCCACTGTAAATTAAGCTATCATTGAATTGGCTAAGAAATTAACTCTAAGCCTTGTAAACTAAGCTACCAATCAATGCTAGCTGGCAAAGTACATATTCAATCAATTAGTTAAAAACAAAAATACAACGACAACACTTACACATAGGGTGAGATGAATCTATCTCACTTCATATATTGTTTTTATTGGTCATATATATATATATATATATATATATGAAAAACAGGTTCATTATATAACTCTTTTTTTTAGTGGAGAAATGAATTTTCTACAATTTTTAGTTTGTCTTTATCTATTACAAATTTAGTTTTTCTCAAAGGTTTAATGAATATATTCGTCACATTATCATTGTATTGTAAGATATCAAATCAATTTCTCTTGATTGAATATTTTGTCTTACAAAGTGATGCTGATTTTTAGCTTGCTTTGATCTTGCACCATAAATTGGATTGTTTGCCAATTTTATTTAGCTTTTCTTATCACATTTGATAGATGTAAGTACTCATTTCCTTTCTCCCATGTCTTCAAGAATACACCTTAGCCAAATTGTTTTATAGGTATCACTGCACAATGATTTATACTTGGCTTCTGTTGAGGACAATGAAACAATTGATTGCTTCTTGCTACTTCAAGACAAAATTCCAAATCCTATACTGAATGCATATCCAATCGTATATTTTCTATCATTGGGATCTCTTTCCCAATTAGAGTCTGAATAACTTTGAGTGATCAAAGTCTTACCATTGTTCCTCCAAACGTCAATGCCTAAATAATAATGCCTCTGACCAAGATCCTTCATTTCAAATTCATGTGATAACAATCTTTTAATCTCATCAATCAATTTTGTAGCACTTCCTGTTATGATTAAATCATTAACATACAATGAAATCAAAGAAAAATTCTCATTCCATCTTTCTTTATGTAAATATTTGGATCATTCTTACTTTTGATGAAACTTTATTGAATGAAGAAAGTGTCAATTTTCTCATACCATGACCTGGGAACCTGTTTGAGACCATATAGTGCTTTCTTTAACCTACATATAACATGTTATTTTACTTGCTTTACAAAATATTATGGTTGAACAAGACACAGTTCTTTTAATTCACCATTCAAAAACATTGACTTAACATCCAACTAATGTAATTTCCAATTGTACTTAGGAGATAATGAAATAATTAATTTAATGGTATTCATTTAGCTATAGGTGGAATATCTCCCCATAATGTATTCCTACTTTCTGTGAATAAAATTTTGCAATTAATCTAGCCTTAAACTTGTCTATACTACCATCAACATTGAACTTAGATTTGAACAACCATTTTGAACCTATAGGAATTTTGTTTCTAGACAATTCTACAAGTTTCCAAGTTTCATTTTTCATTATGGAATCACATTCCTCTATCATAGCATTCATCCATTCCTTATGATCTTTTTCTTGCTCAAAATTCAAAGGTTCTTCTACATTCATAAGCTGAGTCATGATAACATAGTCTTTATACCTGATAGGTGTTTGAATTTGCCTTGTTGATCTTCATATTTCCTCACTATTCTGTAGATTTGCTCCACTCTTACTTGGTGTACTTTACTTGCTTGTAGAACCAATTCTATTTTGATCTCCAACATCATCTTGTTGATCTTCAATTTATTTTTCTTTTGCACTTTCAATGCCTTAGGAAGTTTCTATACATCTTGATCATATTTTTTTTGAACCTCATCTCATACTCATGAAGTATAAATTTTGTACTTACAAAATAATTATGAGTAATGGGATCATACATTTTGTAATTCATATAAATTTTCATCTATTTTGGTACTTTCTCGGTGGAAAAAATTGTAGGAATAAGCCTGGAGAACCATTTTAGCCAGAGGTCTCAATTTTGAAAATTGGGTCAAAAAAATCATTTGGAACGTTCCGGAGCCATTTTAAGGCATCAAATAACACTTGTTTTTGGGTCCAAACCATACATTGGAGAATGACTCCATGTTCCACACATTGAGACCTTTCCAATGGTGCAATAATCACCTCAATTAGAGCTTTTATGCAAAAGTTACACCTCCCACAAGTTGACCTATTGTGTTGACCACCATGGTATATTATCCCACGTCAACCCATGTTACTCATGCATATGGGGCTAGCCACATGTGGAATTTCAAAAATGTTATAGAACCTCCAAAACCATATGAAAATTGAGGGTTGAGGAAGTCAAAACCCTACCCCTAGATGGTTATTGGGCGATGTTGAATATCAAGATGCTAGGAGGAGAAGGGGTTCCATTATTTTTCAATCTATCTTGTTCCATAGATGAGAAAATCATTGAAGAGTGGTATTTTGTGAGTATAACAAAGGAGGAGGAGGATTTTCTAGCAACCATTCAAGACAAAGTGAGTTCCCATTCCCTTTGTATGTGCATTTTATAACTGAAGCAAAGAGAGGAGAGCATATGCCCTACCTTCTAGTTAGGTTTTCTCCCATATTGGGTTTCCTAGGCCAAATCTTGTGTTCATTTATGTGCACGTTCATTCATTTTTTTATTTAAGTTATTTTTTAAATTCAAGCAAGTTTAGTAATTAACTAATATGGGATCTAAGGAAATAAACCGCAAAAATATAAGATTTCTGAATAGTTTGAGATATGTTATGACAAACTATTCCAATAGAATATCCACAACAATTTACAAATCATATTGGTTTCAAAGAAGTTTTCTTTAGGGTATTTGTGGGAAGTTGCAGAGATCCAACAATTGGTTTAAGAATAAAGTCACAAAACCCTAGCCATGGATGACAAGTTTGTTCATAAATACTCTCAAGATAAAACAAAGGAGAGATTTGTGAGGCTAGAAAAGAAAGTCATTGACATATCTCACAATGTGTCTCTCCTCACAACAGCTCTAGCAAGCAATCTCAGACCATATGAAGAGGTTGGAGGCTCTAACTTTGAGATTGGATTGGAAAGGAAATTGAGAGATAATGAAGAACCATAAAAGGAGTCGATGAATGAGCTAGAGAAAGAGAATTTCAGTTTGAGTGCCATTAACCATTCACAGTTCCTTTTCAATATGGAAACAAAACTGGACATAAAGTCGTAGCAAGGTGAAATTGATGCATTAAAATTGAATCATTGGTTGCAACAACTAGAAGTTTATTTCAATGTTCACCACATAGATGAGGAGCAAAATATATCATTTGTTAGATTGAATTTTTACCCTAGTGGTAAATTCACATGGAGACACTTAGGTTGGAGGATGATCCACTAGTAACTAAGTAGGAGGATTTCAAAACCCTAATTAAGTCTCAGATCTATCCTATTGGGTATGTAGAGGATCAATGGAAATGTTGGTACTATTTCAAGAAAAGACAGGGGTAGAGTGTACACGAGTGATACACACCTATTTTTCACACTACCAAGTGTCGCACTTAAGCATCATACTTTACGAAGTGTTTTACTTAAGTGTCAAAATTTCATCACCATGTGGGAGTGTTTGTCATAATTCCTAGACATGTTGGAGGGGAAACCTATCATTTGGAGGTCAAAATATTATCTTTCACCATCATATTTTGGCCTTTTTTTAGCATTATCGCTCCCCTTATGATATGCATAGGAGGATGAACCCTTGTCATCGCTCCTTTCTTAGTTTTAGGGGAGCGATCTCGTGCTCAGTTATAGGGGAGTGATGAAGTGGTTACAACCATCATAACTTATTTTGAGGGGTTGTTTTTGGTATTTTTTAGTTGGTTAGGGGTTGGTTCGATCTACCCTCTATCCAAGGCAAGGTCAATATTGTCTACTCATACAAACACTCATTTGATCCTATCCTCTCCTCAAATTAATATATGGTTGGTATGCCTCAACGCCTATATACTGAAGGCCATTCTTAGGTGAAAAAGGGGGAAGAACTTTAGAGTATCATATTGTTGGTCTTGTGACATTCAAATGGATGGAAATGAGAGATTGGAGGAGCTATTACAACATCAACACCAAATTTGTAAGTGCTTCATTGCTTTCCTTATAATATAGCTTGGCCTATTCCCCTCATTCCTATGTTTCTTATTGTATGCATGTTCATTTTTTCTTAGTTCGATATAGATATATCTATTTTTCCTAACAATATATTGTGGAAGGTGGAATGACACAGACCTCCTCGACCCTTGGGCCGAACTCCGCTCACAGGATCGTTCTTTGTCTCCTTTGAGCCTAATCGGCTCTTTCGGTTCCTTGCTGGAATCTCAATTCAATCGATCCACAGGTCCTTTCGGAAGCTCCCCTGCGTGAACAGCACTAGGTGTGAGCTCCACTTCTCTGTACGAGTCCCATGGATGATTTTAGGGGCTAAATTTCGCTCATGGGCTAATTTTCCATGGTTTTTCCAAAAATGAGATTCGTTGTTTTAAAAATGATTTGCCCAAATTCTATAGGATAAATTTATTTTACCTTAAAAATCGCCAAAAAATTATAAAAACTATATAAAATCCTTAGAAATTTGAATATTTATACAAAAATATTGCCAAACATTTATAGTTGGCATATGAAGGATAAGTAAGATTCACCAAGGTTTATACATTTTAAAATAAATTTCCATCCTTAAAATCATCCCTGCGTACGACCACAATGCTATGACTAAGGCCTATCCAGAAGGCGCTTGTCACAAATCGCCACTTGCGAGTTCGTGAGTCGAAACTCCCGACTCTTCCTTCCCAATATCACAATACCCGAAATGTCGATACGGGTATGGCTCCTTCCCTTGTCAGCGCCCTCTGCGCATGACCACCAGCTAGACTTAACACTAGCACCTCTCGATACTTGCCACTTCGCGAGTTTCAACGTCGAGTCCCCATGCTCTTATCTCACGAATTCCTGAGATGCGAGAAGTCAATAGAGTGTTGACTCCTTTTGCTAGGCCACATGTGTCCACCTATCTATCACACGGGCCCACCTTGTGATTCTAACACATGTCTCTCGTGCCCAGCTTCGGCACTTCGCGACTTCACTTCCCGAAGCGCTGCCTCCTTTATATCCCAACACCCGAAGTGTCGAGATCCCGAACTCCTCATTACTCCTTATTGTAATTCATGACTTTGGGACTTTTGGGACAAAAGTCTCGACCTCCTATCCTCCAAACTACTAAAATGCCAAGTTTCGGCACATTTCCCAGTGTTGGCCCACAACGAGACTTCCCACCTTTTTGGAATTTAAGACTTCGTGACTTCGCAAGTCCTTATGCTAAGCTTTCGATTCTTCAACCCATGAAACCCCGAAATGAGATTACGTGAATGATCCAACGGCCCCTATTGGCTCAGATCCTACGTCTCTTTTTCTTCTGAGCTTTACACTTTAGAAAACACTTTTCGTAACTCTCCTTGCTCCTTTTCAAGATCTAACGGCTCTCGGGACTTCGCGAATTCTCCACGGAGAATTTCGACTGTCCAATGCCTCCTTGACAACTCCTGCAAAATGAACAAGGTATTCCTTCACGGAACTTGTCCACCTACAAAACAACTTCGCTACGCCTCCTTTCAACACTTCAAGTCACTAACTCTTCTGAGCTTTTACCACAACTCGAGTCTTTAGAAAGACTCCTGCACGCATTCCTTGCGGAAACCCTTCAAATACTTCCAAGTATTTGAATTCTTAGACTCTACGCACTCTCTTTGCAACAGAAGTCCTTCAACAACTCCCTCGGGTTGTAAGCTCTGAGATTTCACTCGGCCTGTGCACACCTTGCACGGCTCATGTGCTTAACTTGCACTTCTGCGAGGATGAGAATAACATTATCTCTTCTGAGCTTTTAGAGATGAAACTCTGGACTCTTGTCAACGCACTTCTTGCGAACAACTTCACTGTACTCCTTGCAGGAAAACCCTTGCTCAGATAGAGAAACAATTGAAACTCATTCCTTACTCTCCCTCTCTTCAGATTTCAGACATTAAATATGAAATCATACATTCACGCATCAAAGAAAATGCATAACAAAGAGTAACAAGCATATATCAATCAACATGTACAAACACAGAAACCAATTGAACACCATGAGTCTGAACTGAAGATATTTGTATTAATCCATAACTTTTGTACATGGGTTTTTACTTTACACAGCTCTCTACTTCTGCTCTCCTATGCTCTCTTTGATTGATAATGTTACAATGATACAATATGCAGGTGTCTATAGTCGGTTTTCCCTCCGCTCCTAAAACTATCTAATCTAGAATTTTATTCTACCTACTTACATTTACTAGCATAAATGCCTCTACCTACTACAGACGAGAGCGGATCGCTCAAGGTATGATTACAATCTACGAGTACACCCTTTCCTAACTATTTCATTTATGTTTGGCGCATCCTACTTCAAAACAATTTAAACACCTTTGAACATGTGCCAAAAATGCGTTGGCGCTACTCACGCTTGCTTGCTTCTAACGATGCTCTTGCATCATGGAAGTATTGTTTTGTCTCTTGCATTGTTTCTCTTTCATAATTTTTCTTGCATCATGAGATTAGAAATTAAGATCAAGGTCTGGAGCAGTGAGGACAATTGGCTGAAAGAAGGTAGTTAATCTATCCCATTTTCTCATCTTCTCTTCTCATTATGTTTGTAGGCATATAGAATAGATTTAAGGGGAAAGTAGGGAACGATTTGTTAACTTCTATCTTGGATCAAAGGAGTCTTGATCCAAGGGTGGTTTCATCTATCTGTAGGGGAAAAGTTTCCACAACATAAATGGGAGACCCTACTCAAGATCACTCATTTTAATCTTTCCTTAGTGTTTTCTATCCCTTTGAATTTGTGTTTATTGCTTGATACTTTTGTATTGTATGAATCTTATTTGAATTCTTCCCTTCCCTCATCATTATTGGGAAGCTTACTGAGTCAAAAACTTGAACCTTTCTCATATCTAGGCAAGGTTTATGTCTTTTTCACCACTTTCCAGAAGTTACCCCCCCTATAAGGGAATATAGGGAGAGAAAATCCAGATTATACCCCTCTCTTAGTGTCTGGGGGAGCGATGAAACCTATATCATCGCCTTGTCTGCAATGTTACAGGGGTGATAACATCTTGATTACTCCCCTCTCTCAGTATCTTGGGGAGTGATGAAACCTTGATCATCACCCCGTATGCAGTGTTACAGGGGCGATAATCCTCTCTTTAAGTGTATTTTGAGCTTTCCTTTCCTCTTTTATGTTATATTTATGTCTCAAAACCTCATATCAGAGTCCTTCATGCATGATTCTGGATTTGATTGATTAAAGTTTAGTGATTATCATATTTTTGTTTCCTCTTTCGAGTTTCCATATCCTATCAAATTGTGAAGTGTAAATGACTTTCCAAGGTTAACTCAATCCTTTGGCCAAGTATGTCATCAGTAGTTTGATCATTATCAGATGTAGGCATTCAAATTCCTATCACCTTGATTCCAAGGCCTTGTAGGTGTTTTACTTATTTTCTTTTGGATTCCTTTTCATTGATTTGGGGATTGCATATGTTTCATTAAGCCTTCTTGTTGAGTTTCTCGCTCTTATCCTTTTGGGAAAAATTTTGATCCCTTGATTGCACTCCTAAAATCGTTGCCCTTGATGGAACTTTGCATTGATCTTTGATCTTTCCTAGTCGAATTTTGAGGTTTCAAAAAGTGCTTTTCCTTTACTTTACATTTTTTGGTTCTTGTTTGAACGTGTGTTGGAGGCATTATTGCATTTGAATTATTTGAGTTGTTGTCAACTTTTTAAGTGCATGCTTTGTTTGTGTCTTTTTGCTTCATGATCATTTGCATCATCATTGAATTCTTTCATTTTGTTTGAAAGTAAGGAAGCAAAAAAGAGTTTCATATGAATTTATTTCATTGCATTTGAAAAAAAAAACAAAAGAATATCTTGCATTCTACAGGGGCATGTTCAAGCTCGCACTTTAGACAGAAGTAAATTGCATTGGGAATATGCATATGGGAAAGAAAAATACTATCCTCTTTACCATAGCTATCATTCATCGAAAATGAAATCTTTGCATTTCATTTTTGTGCATGGTTTAGATTCAAGTCATAACACCATCTAGTCCACTTCCACTTACCCTATTGAGTTAAAAAAAAAACATTAAAAGGAACAAGGCACATAATATAATATCAATTATAATTTTTTTCTTTGATAGCAAACCAACAAGTCTAGGATTTTAGGGCCTTGATAGTAGGGAGGATATTTAACTCTTTAAGCCCACGGGAACAAGACTATATAATACTAGAGAGTGTAAAATTTAGTAGTAGAAATAAACGTTACTCGGAAAATCTCCTCTCACATAGGAGTCAAACATGAGGTCAAGCGAAGTGATAGGTTGAGATTTACCCTTTTTCGATCGCCTAGTGGGACTATCACAAGTTTGGATCTTTCAAGAGTAGTAGATCCTTGGGGTGAAGCCACCTCTTCTTAGTTTTGAGTCACGTATTTGTGTCTAATATACCCTACACATTTGTTAGTCTTGATTGTCGACTGTACACCCTTGGTCATTCATTGTGAATTGGTAAACATAGTAACCTTTCCTAGGATTCCACATAGGTGACTACAAGGGGGAATCCTTCTGCAAGGAAGGTTCCTTGTGGTACCTGTGAAAGACATTCAATCTTTGCTTCAACGATCCGAGAGGGAATTTTCTTGTGGGATATTACTTTCACCTTAGGGGATTGTTGCATGAAGGTTATCGTAATGTTTGCTCATTTATTCATTGATGGCCTCATCTTCCATTTCCAAAAGATCCTTACTTCCTTTCTCGCTATCATAATGGAGTTGTTTGCTTGCTCTTATATTATAGGGACTTTGGCACTGTGTGCTCTTTGACGTTAAAAAACCCTAGGTTGAATCTATGTCTATGGAAACAGTTGCTAAGGTTACCAACCAAGGGATCCCTTTTCACAGGGAACATTATGCTTTTCCTTATTTTGGAAACGTTGGTCCTGCTTACATATCTACAATGACTCTTCCCAGTTTCACTATGTAGTTACTGGTATGGTTTTTTTCCACTCCCGTGGTCCCAAATTCCCTCGTTGATTCCCAAGCAAGATCTCCACCTCAGGAACATCAACCTCCTGTTGACCCTTTTCCTTCTTCACCCATCACGTCTTCTTCCCTTTCTTCTTCCTCTCCTAGTGAAATCCTTGATGCTAGTAATTAGGAGGCTAAGAATAAGAAGAAAAGGAAGAACAAAAAGAATAAAAATAACCATTGTTATGAGTGTTGATAATATTGAAAATACTATCAATACAGGTCGTAATCCCAAATTCCCTTGTAGTATTTGTAAGGGTGACCACCTTCTTAACCATTTTCCTGGTATTCTTAAGGTATTAGAACTGTGTTCCATGATTTGCCAACAAACCATGTCACCAGTTTCTACAAGTCATGATGGTGACAACCCATCAACCATTGAACATAAAGTTTGGGGGGGGGGGAGGAGAATGGTAGGATCTAGTTATGCGGGGAAATACACCTCAATTACATTTTCCTTCGTATGGATGAATCTTCACAATTGTTGGAACACATTGTTGTTTCTAAGCAACAACCTCCAACTACTTCACATGAGTCCTCTCCCAACCAACCATCGGTTGATGAAGTGGTCGGTTTGATTCAATCCTCGGTCGATCCCACTCTTTCCTTGGAGAGTGAAGTGGATACCACTTAGGTTTTTATTTTCACTTCAGATTCCTCCAGACAAGGGGGAATTTCACCCATTTTAACATAACCCCCTCCTAGTACTGAGGTCATTTCCCTTGATCAGATAGGTTGGCGAAGCCTTGCCTTCCTTCCCGCATTCCTTTCCAAATAATTGTGCAAGTTTGTGATATGATCATACATCACACTATTGTTGATGAAGGTGCTTCTGTTAAAATTTGATCCTCAACTACTTGGAAAGTTATGGTTTCCCCTCATCTTGTGTTGGTTACCCATCATATATTGGATTTTAATGAAATATCTAGTGAACCTTTAGGGATCCTTCCTTAGTTTCCCATCACCTTAGGAGGGAAAAATGTCTATATCGATGTTATGGTAGTCCAAGGCCCCTTCGACTTTAATTTACTCCTTAGGAAGGACTATGTCTATGCTATGAAATTTATTGTGTCCACACTCTTTTGTTTGTTAGTCTTGATTTGATTGTTGACCATCCAACTTCCTTGAATGTTCCTTATATGAAAGTGATATCCCTCTCTCCATAGGTTAATTGTGTGGTGTCATGTCCCATGCCTTCAGATGCTAATGAGAAGGAGCCTCTCATTGTATGCTCGACTTATTTAAACTCTTTTCTGGTAGTTGACATGGAGAAATATTCAACGGGGGATTTGGAGCCTGATCTTCCACCCATTACCACTATTAAGTCTCTTGACATACATTCTTTCCAGACCATTGTTCTTCCATGCTATGAATATCTCTTGGAAACCATGGTCAATATACATGAGCATAGTTCACTTTATGTGTCAAGATCATTAAAAAATGAAACAGATAACCATGAGCATAGTTCATTGTCCATGTCAAGATCATTAAAAAATGAAATAAACCCCCCTCTAATTGAGTCGATTCTTCCACTAGATCTAGTACCTAAACCTTCATTTCCTCTTCTTTTGTTATTTGATCCTTTTTCTTCCTACCTCTCTGGCAAACTTGTTCCTATTAGTATCCATGAGTCTAATCGGGTGTAGAAGAAGAGTGGGAAAATGAAACTAATCTTGGGGGTCATGTCTCTAGCATTTGGACATCATGTTAGAGTTAAGTCGCTAGATTTTACTGATCATGATGGGGGAAAGGTACCAAGATATGGACATATCGTTGGGAAAAACCCGCCAATGGGTATCACTCAAAGTACCAACCTCTAGACATCACGTTGAGAAGAAACCCATCAATGTGTATCATTCTTAGCATAGTTCATTTTTTATTTCAAGATCGTTAAAAATGAAACTAACCCCAAGAACAATGCCATTATCTACTTCAAGATCATTAAAAAATGAAGCAAAAGATTCGAGCATAGTTCATTCTATGTTTCAATCTCATTAAAAAATTAAGCAGACATCTTATTGTCTGCTTAATGGTTGCGCTTGATATTAATTCATTGTTATTTTCAGTCTTGCTTGATTTTGACCATTGCAATTATGCTTGAAGATAGTCGTTCACATCACGTTGCTCCCATTTTTCGGTTACCCTCTAGAGGGAGACGCTATTGTGAGTGGTCCTTCCTTGCCATGCCTAATTTCTATGCCCTATGGAAATGATTTCTTAGGATTTGTCATGCCCATTGGAACTTAGTTGCATGCCACTTGTTAACTCTAGATGATATTAGTATTTTTTCTTTCTCATTCTCATAAATACACGCCAATAGGTTACCGAGTATACTTTTATCACCTTTTTAGTCTCATAAAAACCGCATGAAAAAAGGAACTCTTTGGAGTCTCTATTAATTTATTTTCAGACTCTCTAAACATGAAAATATTCTTGAGCGAGCTTGTCTCCTTTTACACTCGTTAAAATGATTTGAAAGGGAATCTATTTGGTGTAATTTTAACCATTTTTCAGATCGAATGGACTAATTATGAAAAACGAATAATCTAGTAAACCTTGGATAGAAGAATTTTCCCTTATATTTTTTTATTGTTTTTCGGGCTCGAGGGACTAACATTAAAAAAAATAACACCCTTGGAGTATTCTTTAAGTTCATTTCAGACTCTCTAAACGTGAAACGACTGTCGAGTTTATCTTCTCTGGGATCGTAAAATTATACATTGAAGGACCCATACAGGAACAAACCTCTCCTTCTTCAGGTTCATTAAATATGTGATGAGGGACTCATCAAACATTAGCTATTTTGAGCATCTATTATCCTGCTCAAGAGCATTAGAAAAAGAAAGAGGTACTCATTGTTCACGATGGGAGAAAATTTGATTGAAGTGGGTCAATGTTTTGGAAAGAATTATGGTAGTTATTTGTTTTCACCCTTGAACATCGAACTTGTTTTCATCTTGTCTTACAGTTGGGTAATTTTCTTGCCTCTGAGTCATACCAATCCTATGAGTCATTATACACCTTTGTCCCACCTGAAGAGTGCCCCAGTTATTGTCGCATTATGTTTTGGTCTATATCTCATCGAGTCAATGCTTCCAAGTCATTCTTCATGCCTCACAATGTTCAAGGGACGTTTCATCCCAAATCAAGCACTCTAAAGTATTACCAACCTTCATCCTTGTGTTACTTTTTTCTCTTTTATATATTATCTTACATCACTTTTTTGTGCTAGTTTCATGTTGATGATGGGTGACACATCCTGGCCCTCCTTCAACGTGTTTGTTCATGTCAAATTCAACACATTGTATGATAATTAGACTTATAAAAGCATTAGTACCTTGGAACCTACATGCCCTAATGGAATATCTCCTCACTTTCGATAGTAGGTTTACATCATTGGCCTCTTATCAAATGATTCCATGAATTTTCAACTTCATCACATTTATTCACATTTGTTATAATGCACTAGATTACCTTGTGAGTCATTTTCATTATTGGTGATTTCTCTCGCACTTGTTCACAATATACATCAATGACCGATAATAAAGTGGTTTCTACCATGTTCGACATCAATACATCTATTCATGTGGCTAGAATAATACCATTTTTGGATCGAGATGAAGACCCTTGTAACCCCTTAGGCACTCACCTTTGTTACGTGCCTCAACTAGGTTGCGATGGAGATTATCTGAGTACTTAGAAAATTCCAGTATGGCCATCATGTTGGTTATCTTAGTGATATATATGTTGGGTAAAATCATGAAGATGGGTTACATTTTTGCTTGTTTTATGAGAAAAACAACTGTATTTTCACAAGTTCTTCAACTTCTGTCATACAAAAGTATTTTTTTTATTTAGAATTTCACTTCACAGTAAAAAAAAAAACATGTGAAGAATTGTGTTAGCTTTCCCATGACTATTTTTCAATTTTTTTTTATCACGATTTGATATGTCAATTTGACAATTGTTTAATAGTATGTTCCTTAAACATGAAATGAATGATAATGAGTAACTTTTTTCTACAACAATGTATCTATTATTGAACTTATGTTTTTAAGAAACGAAATATACTGCAACAATCTACATAGAATCTATTTTATTATGACTATAATTTTGAATCTAACGGATGAATATTATAATTTCTAGAATTTTTTGAATTTGACCAAGCTGAAAACGTTGCAGATTTTAACTACATGTTTTTCTACTCCTTGTATCTATCTTAATTTTTACTTAAAACTAAAATATAAATATACCCTTTTCAAAAGAACAGTTTAAGGATTATGAATATATTTTTTTCTAAATTTTTCACTGTATATTTTTAGAGATACTGATAATTCATTTCACCGAATCATAATGTCGGCTGAAAATATTATGTCTGTAGAAAATGAAAACAAAGTATAGGAATTGAAAGTAGATTCAATTTTG
Organism: Picea mariana; assembly: GCA_032191745.1. Taxonomy (NCBI): domain Eukaryota; kingdom Viridiplantae; phylum Streptophyta; class Pinopsida; order Pinales; family Pinaceae; genus Picea; species Picea mariana. The sequence goes on along the minus strand of JASDQU010687019.1, from coordinate 98,142 downwards.
GAAATGCTGGTGTCATTTTTGAAACCAAATTCTCAGTACTTGCCGGAGTCCGCAACCTCCGAAGTTCAGGTAATCTTGGGGAAATTCTATGGTTTTTGTTTTCAGTCCCAATTTCATGTTTTCGGTCGAAATAATCTTTCGGCCGAAACCTAGATTTTAACGGAATCCGTTAAAAATAAATGTTTTGGCTGAAAAGTCTTTCGGCCTAAATATTCTTACCATAGGAAAATAATTCATCCGATAACCATTGTACATGAATTTCGAGGGTACCGTCAGGGCACCATTCAATTTGACGTGCAAAATTTCAGCCGAAAAAATTCATAGCAACATTTTTTCGGCCGAAAAATTGCTGCTAAGAATTTTTGAGACCCGATTGTCACGAAAGTGTTACCCATATTCATGATTTTACGTTGTTGTCACATAGATCCACTTCGTATTGGTCTATGCCTATGATTTTGGCATATCATAGATCCACTGTGTGATATTTTGTGGCTATGAATCGATCAAGTCAAGGAGGTATGGATCCACATTGTATTTTTGGTGGCCAGGTCCTTAGTCAATTCTTTCATAGATACATAGTGTATTGGTCGGTGACCATTCTTTGAGTCAGTTTATTCCAAGAATTGGTATTCCTACCTCGGGTATGATACACATATACTATTTGATGTTTGTTTGTAACTTCCACCTGGATCTCTTATTCCAACACCCTTGAACATATATGTTTGTAAAGATTTTTGATCATCAGTTTCTCTTCTAACCTCACAATTTAGGGGGGATCTGATACACACCTATTTGTCACACTACCAAGTGTTGCATTTAAGCATCACACTTTACCAAGTGTCACACTCAAATTTCACAATTTCATCACCATATGTGATTTTTTGTCATAATCCCTAAACATGTTGGAGGGGAAACCTATCATTTGGAGGTAGAAATACTATCTTTCACCTTGACCTTTTGGCCATTTTTGAGTATTATCGATCCCCTTCCGAAATGTAGAGAAGGATGAACCCTTGTCATCGCTCCCTACTTAGTTTGAGGGGAGCAATACTATCGTCATGTGCTCATTTGTAGGGGAGTGATGAAATGGTTACAACCATCATACCTTATTTTGAAAGTTTTTTTCCAGTAAGTTTCATTCAGTTAGTGGTTGGTTCAAGCTAACATCTACCTAAGAAAAGGTCAATATTTTATGTTCAACCAAATCTTCATTTTATCCTATCCTTTCCTCAAATTATGCTATGATTTTTATGCCTCAATTCCTATATAGTGAAGGCCATTCTTGGGTGAAAAAGGGGGAATAAATTTAGAGTATCTTATTTTTGGTCTTGTGACATTCAAAGTTTTGGAAAAGGAGAGCTTGGAGGATATATTACAACATCGAGACCAAAATTGTACATGCTTCATTTCTTTCCTTATAATATAACTTGGCTTGTTACCCTCATGCTTATGTTTCATATTGTATGCATGTTTATTTTTTCTTAGTTTGATATAGATAGATCTATTTTTCCTAACAGTGTATTGTGGAAGCAAGAAGTATTGTTTTGTCTCTTGTAGATTTTCTCTTGCACTGAGAGCTTAGACATTAAGATCAAGGGCTGGAGAAACAAGGAAAACTGACTGAAAGGAGATAGTTCATCTATCCCATTCTCTCATATTCTCTTCTCATTCTATTTGTAGCCATACATAATAGATTCAAGGGGAAAGTAGGGAACAATTTTTTACCTTTTGTCTTGGATCAAAGGAGTCTTGATCCAAGGGTGGTTTCATTTATCCACAAGAGAAGTATTTCCACAACAAAAATGGGGGACCCTACTCGAGAACACTCATTTTAATTTTTCTTTAGTTTTTGCTATCCCTTTGAATTTGTTTTTATTGCTTGATATTTTTGGATTGTATGCATATTATTTGAATTTCCCCCTTCCCTCATGATCATTGAAAATATTACTCGGTCAAGAACTCGACCCTTTCTCATATCTGGGTGAGGCTTTTGTTTTTTTCACCACTTTACAGACGTTACCCCACCCTATAAGGGAATAGAGGGTGATGACATCTTGATTATCCCCCTCTCTCAGTGTCTGGAGGAGTGATGAAACCTTGATCATCGTCTTTTCCATAGTGTTACAAGGCTTATAATCATCTCTTTAAGTGGATTTTGAGCTTTCCTTGCCTCTTTTATGTCATATTTATGTTGCAGAACCTCATATCAGAGTCCTTCGTGCATGATTGTGGATTTGTTTGATTAAATATCAATGATTATCATATTTTTGTTTGCTCTTTCGAGTTTCCATCTCCTATGAAATTGTGAAGTACTGTACATGACTTTCCTAGGTTAACTCAATCATTTGGCCAAGTCTATGTCATCGGTAGTTTGATCCTTATCAACTGTAGGCATTGAAATTTCTATCACCTTGATTCCAAGGCCTTGTAGGTGTTTTACTTGTTTTCTTTTGGATTCTTTTTGAATGATTTTGAGATTACATATGTTTCATTAAGCCTTGTTGTTGAGTTTCTCTCTCTTATCTTCTTGGGAAAACTTATAATCCCTTGATTGCACTCCTAAACTCTTTTCCCTTGATGCAACTTTGCATTGATATTTGATCTTTTCTAGTCAATTTTTGAGGTTTCAAAATGTGGTTTTCCTTTACTTTAATTTTTTTTTTCTTGTTTGAACGTGTGGTGGAGGAATTCTTGCATTTGAATTATTTGAGTTCTTGTCAATGTTTTGAGTGCACGTTTTGTTTTCATCTTTTTGATTCGTGAACGTTTGCATAGTCGTTGAATTATTTTGTTTTGTTTGAAAGTAAGTAAGCAAAAAAACGTTTCATTTGAAGTTATTTCATTGCATTTGAAAAATAAACAAAAGAAAATATTTCATTCTAGAGGGGCATGTTCAAGCTCACACTTTAGAGAGAATTAAATTGCATTGGGAATATGCATATGGGAAATCAAAAGACTATCCTCTTTACCATAGCTAGAATTCATCGAAAATTAAATCTTTGCATTTCATTTTTGTGCACATTTTAGAGTTGATTCATAACATCATTTAGTCCACTTCTGCTTACCCTATTGAGTAATAAACAACCATTAAAAGGAACTAGGCACATAATCTAAAATAAATTGGACTTTTTTTTCTTTGATATCAAACCAACAAGTCTACGATTTTAGGTCCTTAATAGTAGGGTGGAGAGTTAACTCTTTAAGTCCATAAGAATAAGGCTATATAATACTAGAGAGTGTAAAATTTAGTAGTAGAAATCAATGTTAGTCAGGAAAGATCCTCTCAAATAGGATTCAAACACAAGCTCAAGTGAAGCGATAGGTTGAGATTTACCCTCTTTTGATCACCTAGTAGGACTATCGCACGTTTTGGGCTTTGAAGAGTGGTAGATCCTTGGGGTGACGCCACTTCTTCTTAGTTTTGGGTTGCAGATTTGTGTTTTCCATTACCATACCCATTTGTTAGTCTTGATTTTTGATTGTACACCCTCGATCATTCATTGTGAATTGGTAAACATAGTAGCCTCTCATAGGATTCCACATAGGTGACTAAAATGGGGAAGCCTTCTGCAAGGAAGGTTCCTTGTGGTACCTGTGACGTACTTTAAATATTCGCTTCAGTGATCCGAGAGGGTATTTTCTTGCAGACTCTTACTGCACCTTGGGGGATTGTCGCATGGAGGTTATCGTAACTATTTCTCATTTCTTTGTTGACGGTCTCATCTCCCATTTTCTAAATATCGTTACTTCATTTCTTCCTATCACAAGGGATTTGTTTGATTTCTCTTATCTTATACTGAATTTGGTACTATGTTCTCTTTGACGTTTAGCAGACCCTAGGTTGAATCTATGTCTATTGCAACAGTTCCTGAGGTTACCAACCAAGGGATCCCTTTTCACGGGGAACCTTATTCTCTTCCTTGTCTTGGAAATGTTGGTCCTGCCTACATCTCTACAGTGACTCTTCCTAGTTTCATTGTGGGGTTACCAGTATGGGGTTTTTCCATTCCCATGGTCCCAAATTCCCCTGTTGATGCCCAATAAATCTCTCCACCTCAACAAAATCAAACTCCTCTTGATCCTTTCCCTTCTTCACCCATCACATCTTCTTACCTTTCTTCTTCCTCGCCTAGTGAAATCCTTGATGCTAGTATCCAAGAGGATAATAAGAAGAAGAAATGGAAGAACAACAAGAATAAAAATAATAAAGCAGGTAATCAACCAACCACTATTATGAGTGTTGATAATATTGAAAAGCCTACCAACATAGGTCACATGCCCAAATTCCCTTGCAGTATTTGTAAGGGTGACCACCTTATGAAATATTTCCCTGGTATTCCTAAGGTATTAGAAGTGTGGTCCATGAGTTCCCAACAAACCATGTCAGCAGTTGCTACAATTCATGTTGGTGACAGCACATCAACCATTGATCATAAGGTTGGGGGAAAAAAGGGAAAATTCAGGATTCCTTGTTGGTTATGTGGCTAAATGCACTTTAATTACCTTTTCCCTCATATGGATGAAGCTTCAGAATTGTTGGAAGACATTTATTTTTCCAAGAAACAACCTCCAACTACTTTCCATGAGTCCTCTCCCAACCAACCATTGGTTGATAAAGTGGTTGGTATGATTAAATCTTGGGTCGATCCCACTCTTCCCTTGGAGAGTGAAGTGGATACCACTTAGTTTTTTCTTGTTACTTCATATTACTCCAGTCAAGGGGGAATTTCACCCATTTTAACAGAACTCTCTCCTAGTATTGAGTTCATTTACCTTGATCAGAATAGGTTGGAGAATCCTCACTTTCCTTCATGCCTACCTTTCCAAATCATTATGCAAGTTTGTGATATGATAACACATTTCACTATTGTTGACGAAGGCACTTCTGTAAGAATTCTATCCTCAATCGTTTGGAAATCTATGGTTTCCCATCATCTTGTGTTTGTTACCCATGATCTATTGTATTTTAATAGAATATCTAGTGAACCTTTAGGGATCCTTCCTTAGCTTCCCTTCACCTTCGAAGGGAAAATTGTCTATATCAATGTTATGGTAGCACACGTCCCCTTGGAGTTTAATTTACTCCTTGGGAAGGACTATGTCTCTGGTATGAAAGTTTTCGTGTCCACACTCTTTTGAATTATGCATTTCCCTCATAATGGAAACATTGTGACCATTGATCAATTTTCATTCGTTAGTCCTAATCTAACTGTCGACCATCCAACTTCCTTGAATATTCCTTATATGAAATTGATATCACTCCCTCCACATGTTAATTATGTGGTCTCATGTCCCATGCCTTCATCTTCTAACGAGAAGGAACCTCTCATTATATGCTCAACTTATTTAGACTCTTTTCTGGTAGTTGACATGGTGAAATATTCAATGGGGGATTTGGAGCCTGATGTTTTCCCTATTACCACTATTGAGTCTCTTTACATACATTATTTCTAGAGAATTGTTATTCCATGTGATGAATATCTCTTGGAACCCATGGTCAAGACACATGAGCATAGTTCTCTTTATGTGTCAATATCATTAAAAAATGAAATAGATAACCATGACCACAGTTCATTGTCCATGTCAAGATCATTAAAAAATGAAATAGACCCCCCTCCAGTTGAGTCGAGTCTTCCACTAGATCTAGTACCTAAACCTTCATTTCCCCTTATTATGTTATTTGATCCTCTTTCTTCCTCCCTCTCTAGTGAACCTATTAATTTAGTATTCAGGAGTCTAATTAGGTGCAAAAGAAGAGTCAGCGAATGAAACAAAGCTTGGGGGTCATGATTCTATCCTCTGGACATCATGTTAGAGTTAAGCCGCTAGCTTTTGTTGATCATGATGGGGGAAAACTACCAAACTCTAGACATCATGTTGGGAAAAAGCCTACCAATGGGTATCACTCAAAGCACCAACCTCTAGATATCACATTGAGAAGAAACCTGTCAATGGGTATCATTCTTAGCATAGTTCATTTTCGGTTTCAAGCTTGTTAAAAATGAAACCAACCTTGAGAAAAATTCCATTTTATGCTTCAATCTTGTTAAAAAATAAAGGAGACACTTCGATAATAGTTCATTTTATGTTTCAATCTCATTAAAAAATGAAGGCTACATCTTATTATCTGCTTAATGGTTGCGCTTGCTACTACTTCGTTGTTATTTTTTGTCTCGCTTCCTTATGACCATTGCAATTATGATTGACGCTAGCCGTTCACATCATGTTGCTCCCATTTTTCGGTTACCCTCTAGAGGGACACGCTACTGTGAGTGGTCCTTGCTTGCTATTCCATATCATAGTGATATATTAGGAGTTGTTCCTCCCATTGGAAATTATTCGCATGCCAGTTGTTCTGTCTAGAGGAGATTATCCTTTGTTCTTTCTCATGCTCATAAATACATGTGAATAAGTTACCAATTATACTTTTATCACTTTTTCATTCTCATAAAATTCCCATGAAAAAGGAACTCTTTGGAGTCTCGTTTAAGTTATTTTTAGACTCTCTAAACATGAAAATATTCCTGAGCGATCTTGTTTCCTTTCACACTCATTAAAAGGATTTGAAAGGGCATCTATTTGGTGTAAGTTTAACCCTTTTTTGGACTGAATGGACTAATTATGAAAAATGAATACTCTATTCAACCTTGGATAGAATGTGTTTCCCTTGTATTGTTTTATACTTTTTCGAGCTCCAGGGACTAATATTACAAACAAGAACACCCTTGGATTTTTCTTTAATATTTTTTCAGACTCTTTAAAGGTGAAAAGAGCGTTGAGTTTATCTTCTCCGGGGTCGTAAAATTATACATTGAAGGACCCATATGGGAATGGGCCTCTCCTTCTTTAGGTTTGTTAAATATGTGATGAGGGACTCATCAAACATGAGCTATTTCGAGCATATGTTATCCTCCTCAAGCACCTTAAAAAAACAAAGAGGTACTCATTGTTCATGGTGGGAAAAAATTTAATGGAAGTGGGTCAATGTTTTGGAAAGCATTATGGTAGTTATTTGTTGTCTCCCTTGAACGTGGAACCTGTTTGTGTCTTCTCTTATAGTTGGATAATTTTCATGTCTTTGAGTCATACCAATCCTATGGGGCATTATACACGTTTGGCACACTCGAGGAGTTCCCCAATTATCGTTATACTATGTTTTGGTCTATATCTCATTGAGTCAATGCTGCCAAGTCATTTGTCATGCCTCACAATGTTCAAGGGAAGTTTCATCCCAAATAAAGCACTTTGTAGTATTACCAACCTTCATCATTGTGTCAGTTTGTGCTCATTTTATATATTATCTTATATCACTTTCCTATGTTATTTTTGTGTCGATGATGGGGGACACATCCTATCCCTCCTTCAATGAGTCTTTTCCTGTCGATTCAACACATTGTCTATGAATTAGACTTATAAACCAGTTAGTACCTTGGAACCTCCATGCCCCAATGGACAGTCTCCTCACTTTCAACGTCAGGTTTACATCATTGGCCTTTGATCGAATGATTCAATGAAATTTTGACTTCAACCCATTTATTCAATTTTTTTAGAATGTACTAGAGTACCTTGAGAGTCATTTTCATCATTAGTGATTTCCCTCGCACTTGTTAACAATATACATCAATGCCCAGTAATAAAGTGGTTTCTACCATGTTCGACATCAGTACATCTATTCCTGTGGATAGAATAGTACCATTTTGAGATCGGGACGAAGACTCTAGGAACCCCTTAGGAACTCACCTATGTTATGTGCCTCACCCAGGCTGTGATGGAGATTATTTGAGTACTTAGAAAATTCTAGTATGGTCGTCATGATGGTGATCTCACTGATATATATGTTGTCACATAGACCCACTTTCTATTGTTCCATGGCTATGCGTTTGTCATATATTAGCTCCATTGTGTATTATTTCGTGGCTATAACTCGATCGAGTCATGGAGGTATGTATCCACATTGTATTTTTGGTGAACATATCCTTAGTCAATGATTTCATGGATCCATAGTGTATTGGTCGGTGACCATTCTTTGAGTTAGTTTATTCTAAGCATGGGTATGCCTACCTCGGGGTGATACGTATATACTATTTGATGTTTGTTTCTAGCTTCCACCTGGCTCTCCTATTCCAACACCCTTTCAAACATATTTTTGTAAAGTGTTTCGACCATCAATTTCTCTTCTAACCTCACACTTTAGGGGGCATATGATACACACCTATTTGTCACACTACTAAGTGTCTCACTTAAGAATCAAACTTTACCAAGTGTCACACTTAATGGTCACAATTTCATCACCATGTGGGATTGTTTGTCATAATCCTTAAACCTGTTGGATGAGAAAACTATCATTTGGAGGTCGAAATACTATCTTTCACCTTGAGCTTTTGGAATTTTTTCAGTATCATCACTCCCATGCCCATATGTAGAGAAGGATGAAGCCTTGAAATCGCTCCTTTCTTAGTTTTAAGGGAGCGATACTATGTCACTGTGCTCAGTTATAGGGGAGCGATGAAATGATTACAACCATCATACTTTATTTTGAGGGGTTGTTTCCGAGAATTTTCATTTGGTTAGGGGTTGGTTCAAGCTACCCTCTATCCAAGGCAAGGTAAATATTTTTTGTTCAACCAAATCCTCATTTCATCCTATGCTCTCCTCAAATTATCCTATGGTTTTTATGCCTTAACTCCTTTATATTGAAGGCCATTCTTGGGTGAAAAAGGGGGAAGAACTTTAGAGTATCATATTGTTGGTCTTGTGACATTCAAAGGGTTGGAAAAGGAGAGCTTGTAGGAGCTATTACATCATCAATACCAAAGTTTTAAGTGCTTCATTTCATTCCTTATAATACAACTTAGCCTATTCCCCTCATGCCTATGTTTCGTAGTGTATGCATGTTTATTTTTTCTTGGTTCGATATAGATAGATCTATTTTCCCTAGCAATATATTGTGGAAGGAGGAAGTATTGTTTTGTCTCTTTCATATTTTCTCTTACACCGGGAGATTAGACATTAATATCAAGTGTTAGAGCAATGAGGAAAATCAACTAAAATGAGGTAGGTCATCTATCCCATTCTATCATATTATCTTCTCATTTTGTTTGTAGGAATACATAATATATTTAAGGGGAAAGTAGGGAACCATTTTTTACCCTCTGTCTTGGATGAAAGGAGTATTGATCCAAGGATGGTTTCATCTTTCGACAAGGGAAACGTTTCCACAACAAGGCATACACCACCAAGTTCAAAAAGATGACCATCATGTTGGGTATCTCTCTGAAGAACCTAGATTTACTTCTCAAGTATCTATGGGTTATATATAGTCATCTATGAAAGAAAACTATGCTTTTCAAGCCAAGGAAAATGGACGAGGAATGTGCACAAACACCTTGTCTTGAAAATATAGGCCACAAGAAAGGGCATCCAAGTGGTTCCAAGAAGAAAGAGCACCAGGAAGCTTCCAAGGAGGGGAACAAGAAGTGGAAGGGGGGGAGGATAAGAAGAGGACAATCATGCATACCAACACAAGGTTCCTATAAACTATTGTAACCATTTCAATATTGATGGTCACACTAATGAAAAGTACTAGAAACTACATCCATAATTCAACCGAATGAACAACAAGAAGAATGAAAAAAATAATAATATTGTATGTACATTAGTGTAGAAGGAGGTGAATTTGAGTATCCTTCATCACAAGGAAGAGAAGAAGATGACAAAACTTTTCCGCACCAAGATCCAGGTCAATAATACCAAGATAAACATTTTTCTCAACTTCAGTTCAAAGGATAATATCATAGCAGTGGATTTGGTTAGCAAGATTGGATTGGAGATTCATGATCATCCTAGCCCCTATCCATTAGGTTGGTTAAAAAAGGATGTAGAGATAAAGGTAATGAAACAATGTAAGATCAAATTTGTTTTAAGTGCATAATTTATTGATGAAGTGGTGTTGGATGTGGTACCCTTAGACCTGTGTGGTGTAGAGTTTGGGATCCCCTACATGTATGTGAGGGATGCAATATTCATGAAAAGAACCAACCAGTACCACTTGATCAAGGATGGGAACTAAAAAATAATCAACACACATAAAGTTAAATCAAGATCTCATTGATAAGTTCCAACCAAGAAAATAATTTGATTAGTTCCAGTAAGAAATATGTTTTACTTTTGTTAAGATAAAACTAGTCTAATTATAAGTCAATAAGAGTAAAGACATCCCTAGAGGGGTGTGCGAAAGAGAAGAGACATCAAGTGGAGTATTTTCTACAAGAATATAGAGGAGTGTTTTGGTATCCTAAAGGGATACCTCCTAAAGTGGAGCATGAAATATAGCTATTTCCAAACTCCCCATTACCGAGCAATGGACTATATAGAGATTCCATTATGGAAGAAAATGAAGTGAAGAAGCATTTGCAATAGGTGTTGGAGTAGGGAGTGATTTGACCAAGAACCTCACCCTTTGGGTCAATTATCATTATAGTACCCAAGAAGGATGGGACTTGATGGATGTGTATCGATTACATAGATTTAAATAATATTACACTTAATAATTTAGTACCCTCTACCCACGATCGATGATTTGTTAGACCAATTGCAACACGTTAAGTACGTCAACAAGTTGGATATGAAATTAGGATACCACCAGATATGTGTCAAAGAATAAAACACCTGGAAGACCACCTTCAAGGTAAGGAAAGGTCTGTATCAATGGTTGGTCATGCCATTTTTCATATGTAATGCACCAACTACAATTATGATATTGATTAATGGTATATTACACCCATATTTAGATTCATTTGTTATAGTATAGTTGGATGATATATTTATTTATAGCTCTACCTGGGAAGATTATGTCTTACATCGTATGAAGGTGTCAAAGAACCTGAAAAGGCACCAACTACCAGCTAACCTCATGAAATGTGAGTTTGATCAACAGTCATTGGTGTATTTTTGGTATGTGATTGGTCAAGGGCAACTCAAGATATATCCTTCAAAGATGGAGGCCATCATGAAATTGCCATTTCCTACAATAGTCAATGAATTTAGGAGCTTTGTTGGAGAAGCAAAGTACTTGTGAAAGTTTAGAGCTTCATTTTCAGCAATAACTTCACCACTCCACACCATAACAGTGAGTGGTAAGAATTTTTAGTGGGGAAAGAATCGATAAAATGATTTCTATGAGATAAAAGGAAAGCTTAATCAAGCACCATCTCTCACATTACCAAACTTGAAAGATCCTCTTGAAGTGGAGACATATGCAAGTGGGTATGCCATGAGAGAAATTTTGATGCGAGGAGGAAGGTGTTGGACTATGATTGTCATTAGACCAAAACCAGTAGGTGCTAGTATCCACCACAATTGCCAGAGTTAGGATCCAAGAGAGGGGGTTAACCCATGTCGTGAAACTCACGAGAAGCGTTGAACCTAGTGTCCAACAATATCCCACCTCAACATGTTCCGGACAAGTTTCGAGCTCGATATGTATTTCTCTGATACCATTTATTCGACTACAATTGTTGTTATAAAAAAACTCACAGGTGTTAGTCTCTGCCACAATTTTTGGAGTTAGGATCCATGAGAGGAGTTTAACCCATGTTGTGAAACTTGCGGGAAGTGATGAACCCAATGTCCAATGAAAGGCCTATATGCTATCATTTTGAAATTTTTTGAAGGGAAGTTTTCAACTACCCTACCTATGACAAGGAACTTTATTCCCCAATTCAAGCTATCACGAAGTGGAAGCACTATCTGATGGGAAAGAATACCATCATCCACATAGATCACTATACACTATAGTATTTTCAAGACTTGTAACATCCCCACTATAATATTGAGTTTACTTAATGCTTAATGTAGATATAATGTGTGGCTACAAGCAAAGTGATGTATATTGGAAATGTATTTCTGAATTTTAATAATAAAATGTGATTTTAGCTACTAAGGGGGCATGGATAGAGATGGGGGATGAATTAATCCACAAGAGAGGGGAGGGTCTAAGATAATGGTCAAGAGAGGTCCAAGGGTGAATTACCCATGTATATCAATTCAACCTATTTTCCTAAATTTGTTATTGGTATATGTACCTTGTACTTTATGATTGCGTGTTCCTAAATCCAATCATTGAATACATGTAAGAGGGTGGGTGTGAGTGGTCACATCCCATAATTATTGGAAACATTGGGGGTTAAGTGAAATCAGTTTTGGGGAAGTGTGTGAGTCGAGAAAGAAAGCCAAAGGAGAGAAATCCGTATGGGAAATTACAACAGTTTTTACACATTTAGTTTTTTGCATAAGTAGCAAGTAGAGAGAAAAAAAGAGAGCTTGGAAGATGGAACATCCATGGAGGGTGAATCATAGAGAATCCTGGAGCGTATCTAGAGAATTTTGGAGATGAATATTAAAGATTCAGGTTGTCGGGCCTAAAGAGTGAACTTCTGTGTGAGTTTCACCATAACAACAAGTGTTTGTCGTTTTCTGCTAGTAGTTTTTCCTAAAAGTGAGTTCCCTCGAGTTCCCAACATAGATATTCCTATTTACCTATTCCAAAGAGACCTTGATAAACTAATGGGATTCCTGAGAGACTGAGATAAGTGAAGGGATACTTTCCTTGGGTTGGGAAGGTCAAGAGGAAGAGATTTGGTGGAAAATCGGGATAGTTGTAGGAGAATATCAATGGGTTGTGGGATTTTTGAGTTGTGAGTGGACAATGAGATACCACCCTCTTTTTTAGATTATTAGCCTCATCTCGGGGGTCACTTGCTATTGATATTTGTAACAAAAATTCTATGGTTGGGTGGAACGTCCATCCCAAGAAAATGGTTGCACAATTAATTTGAAAGATAAGTGTTTTATCTATTTTCTATCTTGTGTTTATGACTTAAATTGTTGTACATGAACTCTGTGTATTTTAGAAGAATTTATATTTTGTTATGTTGGTTTATTAGCTACATTTCATGTCTATTTTAACATGTTTTAGATGTAGCATCCCCAACCCCAAGTTGGGCCATGCCACAATTTTTTTTTTCCTTTGATACCATTTAACTAAATAAATTGATCTGTATATGAACACAATTATGCATACCAATAACCAATATATATATGCATAATTATATAGGTAAAGTCCATACAAAAAACACATAAATATCCCCACAATAAATCAAACATACACATTGAATACACTTATCTTATGAATAAACCACCAACTACATGTAGACCTCATAATTTCCTCCCAGCCATAGACTCTGATGCTCGTAAATTATCAGTTGCAGGTCACCCCTAAGATGGGGCTAAAAATTCACTAGGGAAAAGAAATCCTAAGGCAGGATAAGATCTATCAATAGCAGAAATTCTCAAACTAAGGTTCCAACTAATACAACTATCCTACATCCTCTCATTCTCATAGCCTATCCAACCCTAGGAATTGTGCCCCTTCTCTGCTCAACAACCCTTTGACTGCCCCATTTCCCTTCCAGGGCTTCAACAATATGATGGAAATAAAGTCTCAGAGCTCTATAACTACTACTGAGTGCATAGGGATAAAATTCCCATTAGTTCTCTAACCTATAGAGAATGCTCATGTGCTAGAAAACCCAATTCTTCAAGTGTACACAAGCATGCCAACCTTCTTCTTCAGCTTATACCACCCAGGCTCACTAGTTATCAACAAATCCAAAGATTTCTAAGTACATATATGGTTGATGGGTGTAGGAAGGTATAAATGGTAGGAGAGAATGATGAGAGATTGATGTGAATAATGGGAAATTAAAAAATGTTCCCATAATATATGTGCATGTTCCAAACTTAAAACTTGTCATGTTGGGAATGGCCTTGTGCCCACATTTCCCACTTGGACATGATACGTTCCTCCCCTTAGGAACTTATGGACTTATGATATAATTATATTCGTAACTAGACTTTAGGAATGTTAATAGAATATTCCCTTGGGCTTAAGCCCCCTTGGTTTAGCCCCTCTTCCTAGAATCTTAGCTCCCCTTTCCCTTCTAGTGGAGTGTATCCCCCCATACTATTTTTGTCTGGTTGGTCTGTAGCAGTGATGCATTTTTATTAATATCCTAGTGTGATTAGATATTACGATGATATTATCACTGACCATTTAACATTCTGGCTCTCCATATTAATAAAAACACACACACTCTTGCCTCAAAACATATTTAAAAAGGAACTCTGGCCCAAAATTTCATGGCTCACTAGCCTATATGTACATTTACAATTTGGGGTTCAGCCTTGGGGTGTTACATTCCCATCCCCTTTATTTATTCATTGTCCTCAGTGCATTATATACATATGTACAATCAAAATCTTCAAAATGCTTCAAAAATATGGGGGTACTTTTCACGCATGCCATATTCATGCTCTCACGTTGCATATTCATGCTCTCAAGTTGCATCTTCAATACCATAATAGGTCCATTGGACCTTTACCATTCATATTTCTCTATTTTGGAGAAAATTGACCTTTTGATCAAATATGCACACCAGCTATACTTGGAAGTCTCTATCTTAGTCTACCTGAATCACATTCCAATCATTGACATGACTAAAATCAGATACATACTTTATAAGAAAAGATACATGGAATACATTATGAATGCACATGGATGCATGTAGCGCAATCATGTATGCAACATGGACAATCCTTTTAAGGATTTAAAAGGGTCCATAATATCTCATTTCCATATTTTCACAGTTCCCCAACTTCAAGGAACTTCTCTTGGCCTTCACTTTTAAGAATACATGGTCACCCACTTTAAATTCTCTATGAATTCTTCCTTTATCTGCATAGCTTTTCTTCCTTTATTGAGGAACCTACAAATTATACTTAATTTTCATCATCTGTTCTTCCATTTTTTCTGAGAAATTATGGCCCAACCACTACTTTGTTTATTGGGTTGTCCCATCTCACTAGTGTATTGCACTTTCTTCCATATAGTGCATCAAATGGGATCATATTCAAATATGCATGATACCTATTATTATAGAAGAATTCAACTAGGTGCAAATAATATTCCCATTTTTATGGTTTATCCATCACATACATCCTCAACATATCCTCAATCACCTACTTGACCCTCTCTATTTCCCCATCTGACTCTGGAAGATATGTTGTGCTAAAGTTCAAATTTGTCTCAAATCCTTTAAATAATACCTTCCAAAATTTTGATGTGAACTTGGGATCTCTGTCAGAATTTTTTTGTGTTAGGAACACAATGAATCCTAGTAATTTCCCTCATATAAATATATCCAATGTTAGTTTCCTTATGATTTAGCTTCACTTGAATAAAATGAGTAGCTTTGGTAAGCTTATCCACCACCACCATGATGGAGTCATGCTGATTTATTGTTTTAAGTATCTTGGTGATGAAATCAATTGTCACCACTTCCCGTTTCCACTCCAAAATGGGTAATGGATGTAGCAATCCAACTTGATGTCTATGTTCGTCCCTCAATTTCACACACTCTAAGAACCTACCTATATAAAATGTCACCTCTTTCTTCATACCTAGCCAAAAGTATCGACTCTTGATAGCTGCAATTGTTTTTTGGTAACCTGGGTGCTCAACATAAGGACCATTATGCATCTTTATTAAAACTATATTTTTCATCTCCCAAATATTTGGAACATAAACACTTCTCCTATACATGAAGATTACATCCTCTCTTAGCTCATAGTTTTCAATTTTTTGCTACAAATTACCTTGTTGTAATTTTTCCTTTATATCTATATAATGCTTATTTGAATTTGTAGCTTCCAAAATTTTGTCCTTCAAATCATATTTATACATGTTAATGGCTATAGCATGCATCTCATGCACTCTCTTACTGGCTGCATCGATGGCCTTGTTGTCTTTTTCTTTGATATACTTTATATCAAATTCATATTCATTGATGAATTCTAGACATCTACTTTGTATGGAATTCAAATTTGGTTGTCCAAACAAATATTTCAGAACACTATGGCCTATCCTCAGTTCAAATATTCTTTCCATGAGATAATGCCTCGACTTATTCAAGGAATGCACTATGGATGGCAATTCTAAATCACGAGTGGCATAATTTCTTTAATGCTCTTTTATATTCCTTCAATCATAACATACCACATGCCCATTTTGAATAGGGAATTGTTGCAGATTGGATCATTATATTATTTATCATCTATGTTGATCCTTTCAAAGTGGAAAAATTGGAGGAGCAAGCTTGTAGGGACATTTTAGTGGCAGGTCCTAGCTTGGAAAATTAGGGTCCAAAACATTTTGGGGTCATTTTGGGGCATCAAACAACATTTGTTTGGGGTTAAAAATTTCCTAGCAAAGATAATAACTTGTGAAATTATTCTACAGAACGAGACCTTTCCATCAATGAAACAATCACGACAATCAGAGGTCGTATGAAAAATTTATGTCTCCCACAATTTGACCTACTATGTTTACCACCATTGCACTAGAGGATGCCACATCATCCCCCATTACTCATGAATATGGGGATAGCCACATATTTAATTCCAAGAATATTATAGAGGGTACAAAACCCTATCACAATTGAGGGTTGATGAAATAAAAGAACCTACCCTTAGATGGCTATCAGGATATGTTAAATATCGGACCACTAGGAGGAGTAGGGGTTCCATTATTTTTCATTATATATTGTTCTATAGATAAGGAAAATGTAGGAGGGTGGTATTATATGAGAATAATAAAGGAGGAGAGATTGTGTATCAACCATACAAGCCATAGGTCAAAGGAAAATCCATAGAAAGTGCCTCTTTCTTTGTACTTGGATCATTTCTATACTAGAGAAAAGAGAGTAGAGCAACCTCACTTTCTAGATAGATTTTCTCTCGTATTGGGTTTCTCGGGTCATATATTACATTTATTTGTGGATGGTGTAATTGTATTTTACTATTATCTATTTTCTGCATTTTATATATTTCATGCATAAGCAAAAAAATAAGTAATTAAATATTATGGAAAATCGAAAGGAAAAATAACCTTAATAATAAACATTTCAATATTTTATTATATTTGTTGTGACAAATTGTTCTAGTGGAATATCCATGACATTTTACAGATCATATTGGTATTAGAGTAGGTTTCTATTTTGGGCATTTGTGGGAATTTCAAGATCTAGGAATCAACTTAACGAGAAGTCACAGAAACCCTAACCACGACGAATGAATTAGTTCATAATAACCCTTGAGATATAGAAAAAGAGATATTTGAGTGGTTGTAAGATGAATGCCAACATCAATCGAAATATAAACCTTCTCATGGAGAATCTAGCAAGAAATCTTGGACCATTCGGAGATGATGGAGGCTCTAATTCAAAGATTGGATCAAAGGGGGAATTGGGAGATCAAGAAGACTAAGGAAATGAGTCACAGAAGGAATGCGAGAAAGAACATCTGAGTTTGAGTGTCATTAGCCATTCATGGTCCCTATTCAAGATGGAAGTGAAAGTCAAAATAAATCCATACCAAGGTGAGATCGATGCATTAAAACTAAATCATTGGTTGCAACAACTAAAACTTTATTTTAGCATTCAACATATAGACAAAGGGAAGAAGATTTGATTTACTAGATTGAAGTTAGAGGAACATGCTCTAACCTGGTGGGAAAAAAACATAGAAAAACTTAGGCTAGAGGGTGATCTACCAGTAACTAGGTGGGAGGACTCCAAAACCCACATCAAGTCTCAATTCTACCCTATCGGGTATGCAGAGGACCAATGGATTCAGTGGAAATACTTTAGGTAGAGGCAGGGGCAGAGTGTACATGAGTATACCATTGAGTTTATAAAGATGACCATTTTGATGGGTATCTATCCCAAGAACCTAGATGTACTTCTTAATTATCTGGGGGGATTTACATATTCATCTATGAAAGCAGGTGATGCTCTTCAAGACAAGGATAGTGGATGAGGCTTATGTAAAAGAATAGTACATGGAAAACATAGGCAAAAGGAAGGAGAAACCAAGTGGTTCGTAGCAGAAACAGAATTACGAATCTTCCAAGGAGGGGAAGAAGAAGTGGAAAGAGGGAAAATGTAAGAAGACAACAACCATTGCATAATAGAGTAAATATCTCAACAACCCTTGCAATCATTGCAACATTGATGACCACACTGAGGAAAAATGTTGGAAATTACATCCAAAGATGAACCCAAAGAACCACATGAAGGATAGAAATAAAAAAAAAACCTTTTAGCCATGGATTCAAGAAATCATATTGAAATTATCTCAGATGTGGATGAAAATATTGTCTGCACATCTGTGCAGAAGGAGGTGAATGTGATTAGTCTTCATCACCATGAAAATAAGGACATGACCAAGCTCTTCCGCATCAAGATTTAGGTCAAGAAGACCAATATATATGCTTTGTTCGACTTTGGTTCACAGGTTAATATCATAGCAGTGGATATGGTCAACACTCTTGGATTTGAGGTCCATGATCATCCTAGCTCCTATCCATTTGGTTAGGTAAACAAGGATGTAGAGATAAAGGTAATGAAACAATGTAATATTAAATTTGATATAAGTCTTAATTTTATTGATGATGTGGAATTGGATGTAGTACCCCTTGATGTATGTGGAGTAGTGTTTGGAATCCCTTACATGTATATGAGGGGTGAAATATTCCTGCAGAGAGCCAACAATACCGATTGATCAAGGATGGGAAGTATTACATCATTAATAAACATAAAGACAAGTCGAAGATCTCACTGGTAAGTACCAACCAAGCCAAGAAGTTGGTTAGTTCTAGTAAGAAACATGTTTTTCTTTTCTTAAGATAAAATCAGTCTAATGATGAGCCAATGAGAGTGGAGGCATCCCTGGAGGGGTGTACTAAAGATAAGAAACATCAATTGGAGGAGTTTCTACAGGCATAGAGAAGAGTTTTCTAGAATTCTAAATGTCTACCACCTAAGACGGAAGTGGATCATGAAATAAAGCTATTTCCAGACTACCCATTGTTGAATATTAGGTTGTATATATAGTCTATTTTGGAGGTAAATGAAGTGAAGAAGCAGTTGCAATAGTTGTTGGATCAAGGTGTGATTTGACAAAGCACTCCACCTTGTGGGTCACCCATAATAATTATGACCAAGAAGTATGGGATTTGGAGAATGTGTATTGACTACAGAGAATTGAACAAGATTACAGTGAAGAATCAATACCCCCTACCAAGGATCGATGATTTGTTGGACCAACTGCAACATGCCAAGTACTTCACTAAGTTGGATTTGAAGTCATGATATCACTAGATACAAGTCAAAGAAGAAGATACCTGGAATATTGTCTTCAAGACAAGGTAATTTTTGTATGAATGGTTGGTTATGCCATTTGATTTATGCACCACACTAGCTACATTTATGAGACTAATGAATGATGTTTTATGCCCTTTTATAGATTTGTTTGTTATTGTTTATTTAGATGATATATAGGTTTATAGTTCTACTTGGGAGGAGAACACTCACATCTTATCTAGGTGTTAGAGACTCTAAGAAAGCACTAGTTGTTGGCTAGTATCAAGAAATGTGAGTTTTCTTAGCAGTCTTTGGTGTATTTTGGATATGTGACCAGTGGATGGGAGCTCAAGATATATCTCACAAAGATGGAGGCCATCATGAAATGGTCAGTTCCTACAAATTTTACTAATGTTAATAGTTTTTTTGGGGAAACAAAATACTTGCAGAATTTCATAGCTTCATTTTCAGTGGTAGCTCCACCAATTCATTCAATAACAACCAGTGGTAAGAGTTTCCAGTGGGGGAAGAATTAGCATAATTCCTTCGATGAACTGAAAAGAAAGATCAGTCAAGCACCATTTCTCACACTATCAAACTTTCATAATCCATTCAAAGGGGAGACAAATGAAAATGGTTATGGCATGGGAGTGGTATTGATGCAGGGAGGAAAGCGTGCATTCTATCATTATGAATTATTTCATGGGGAGGTTCTTGTTAGCCTATGGCTTACCTTTACCAATCACTGAGTCTAAATTGTCACCTATATTTGTATTATTCATTTAGGAAATTAGTAATATATCCTCAAGTGATGACTAATGATTTAGTTAAGATTGCCTAGCCTAGTCATCATGCATGATTTTAGGATCTAGAGCAAATCTCTCTATGAGGTGGAATCACCCATTGTACTATAAATATGTAACATTGGAGTGAATACATTAGTGTTGTTGGCTAGTGATCCTTTTCTGCCATGTTGTTCTTGTTTATTTTTTATCAATTGGTATCAGAGCCTCTTATAGTTCTTAAGGGTCTGTTAATCTTGAGATCCATGGTGGTGATCTATGGAAGGTAAATTTGTTTGAAATATGCAATTGAAGGCCTATCACTATGGTGTTGGAAACGAAGAAATTCTGAGTCAAGATGAATGAGAATGAACTTCGGTGAAGGAGGATCGGTGAAGGAGGTTCCCCTACGCCTGCAAATAGAGGAGCAACCAAATAAGGGAAATAGAAACGAAGCTTCTTATGCCAATAGACTACATATTGAGGAGTCAACGAATAGTGAGATGCAGAAAAATAAGAGAGCTTGTTGATATGTTGGATTGAAATCATGAATCTAAACTACGATCCAAATCCACAGATCTCAACGCCATGAATGTGAAGGTGTTGTATACCTCATCTCTTTGATCATGAATGTTGTTTATTTTCAAGCACAAGAAGAAAACAAAGAAATATGTTCAATATTTTTTTATTCACATCCTCAACCATTTTCTCCAGCTACCTGCACATAGAACATTCGACAGTCCATGTGAGATTTTATGCACTATATTTTTTAGTTGTTCAACGCAGAAACATGGAGGAAAATCAACACAATTTCATAATTTTGATTCGAAGCAGCTTGCTCAGGTCTGCATTTGCATTTTATCCCATCTCCTTTCTGTGCTTCAATATGAGAAATAACGGCCCTTCCCTCATTGATCCGATCCATATTTAATGATTGTCGTTTGGCTTTTATTGGTAACCTGTTCATACTATTGTTTTCAATATTCGCCCACAGATTCGAACCTGTGACCATTCCATGGATTGACGCACATATATCAATTATATGAATTTGTTGTAGTGACACTCGACCAACTTTTTTTTTTTTTTTACAACTGTCAATGATAGAGGGTTCACGAATTTTATTTTTTCTGAGATGCCAGAAACCCTCGGTGCCAACACAATTAATTTTTTATTGCCTTTCAATTTCCATACCTGTTTTTATTGAAAAACCCTCGTGCTTCATTTTATTTTTTATAATGGTATACCTAATTTATCACCCCGTGATATAATCATTGTGGGAAAATCGACTTTTGAGAAAACAAATCCCATGCATTTCCTTATAGCAGAGATCTCGCAACCTCTTTTGAACATAGTCAACCGAACACCACAACCATTTTTATCGCAGGTAACTCTACATTATATGTGTTTGTACCAGTCGGTGGGGTGAAGCTTTGAATCCATAGCTTCAGTTTGAAGCACTGGTCTCCAAAGAAACTGTTGCTTTCGGTGATTGTCTAGTACAACCACAATGCCAAATTTTCCAAGAGAAGTGACCATGTGCTTGTATGCTTTGATTTGAGAAAGCCCCAGGAGGCCTGTGATGTGTGTGGCCAATCCAGTTTCCATGGCGGTCAGGTTGAGGTAGTCAAAGGTATGAGCAACGGTGAGCTTAGAAAGGACTAGATCGATGACCATGAAAATCGTCCACATGAGGTCATGGCTCGTTCTTTGTGATGGTGTTGATAAATTGAGGAATAAAACCATGAGCGACAGTGATTGCGTAGCTGGCAATTTTCGATAGTGTTTGCAAAGCATGGGATGTTACGTCGATTATGTAAATGGTGGGATTTTTTTTTTTGCGGTTTGTGCATTGTATCTTTAGTCCATTAACATTGCCAAGGGATGTCATTGGTATGTGATGCATCAATAAAATCAAGAAAACCTGTAGTGCATCACTTCAGTAGTTTGTGTCCTCACAATATCCCATGACCAGTTCTATTAATGTCAACTCAAGGTGAAGTTTGAAAACAAAAAGTGAATGAAATATTGAAGTAGTGCATGTGTGCTTTTCAAGTAATCTAAGTTTTACAGTTAACACTCCTTTTGTAAAAAGGCCCTTTTGAGTATTAGAATATGTTTTCCAAATGTCTAAAGGACAATAGCATTATATGCATGTACAAATTAATGAAAAGTTATTTTTGTGATGGTCCTTTGTCCTAGACCTGGCCTGAAATCAAATAAGGAGGTCTAAGGACGATCACGCTTGTGTCATGGTGGTTTTCTTATGATTGCTTTATGTGGTGATTTATCTCTAGGTTTGACATAATCACATACTATTTATCATTTAAAGCAAGAAAAATGAATTTCAACACAATTAATCTCAATCAAGCACTTACAATCAAGAACATATGATCAAGCATATGTGAAGAAAATTCTCAAGCATTCAAGTCATCAATCACATCAGCAATGGACAAATCAAAGCATTTGAACTCAACACATCATGGAGCATTTGAAATTCAATTGTAACTTGCAAAAATGTTTGTTACAATTTTACTTGATCGAGTTGAATTGTACTTGCAATAGTTTGTTTGTAAGTGTCATTATTAAAATAACATTAAATTGTATCGGGTGCATTCTCGGTTGAACCCGAAATCCGTTCGATTCATTGTAAGTCTATTGTAAAATCATAAGTTTAGATGCATTCTCGGTTGAACCCAACACCCACAACTTGATTGTATCATTCTTTTCCCGAGTCATTGTAATTTTGAGTCGAAATTGACAAGGTTGAGTGGTTGAAACTCAAATTCATTGTAATACTTTGGGATTCATTTTCAGTGGTAACTGACATCCTCAACTTATTGTAAGAAAGGAAGACAAGTTCAAGAAAACAAATTCAAGCGAGCGATTCAAGTGAGCGAGTTGCAGATAAACCTTCTTCTGTTGAGTCAAATTGTAATCAAGATCTACTTGCACAAGGAGACCTCATTTAGTGTTTTTGAAATGGCTCGAAGTCTCGAATTATTGGAGTTACTGAACACTCTAATAAACACCACTAAAGACAACATAGTGATATTGAATAAAACAACTCTTCAATCAGTGCTAACTTGTTTGCAAGTGACGTAAGCTAAAGTTAGACTTCTTCAATCTCTATCCCAACTATTGAATGATGAGTTGATATATCTAAAAAATCAATAGCCAGTGAAGTGTTCTGAACTAGTTTATGTTCAACACAATCCTCTCTATGATGTTGATGGTGATGTTTTTAATTAATAGTCAACGAAGGAGAAACTCAATAAGAAAACTTCAGATGTAGACAAAGACGATGCTATTCTTGAACCTACTTTTCAAGAGTTTTCTTTTGAGTTTAATGAAGAAAACGTTTCATTGATGCATCAACATGCAGTAAATCCGCTTCCATGGCTTTCAAAGAAACAGGTTCATAATACTCTTTCCAAGCCCATCATCAGACCTTGGGAAGAAATCATCTACAACAAGAATAGAATAGGAATTGGATATGACAAGGAATTTACCTTTCATATTCCTGATTATTCAAGACCAATCAAGTTCCAAAGTGTTGGATTCCTTCAAGAAGATTCACTTTCACATGTTCTAGTTCAACATCAGAATGATAAGTGTCAACATTGTAATTGAGTTGGTCATAAGGAGAATCAATGTTTTGATCTCCATTCTTGCCAGCATTGTGGCAAGCATAACCATTCTTCAGACATATGATCAACACTGAAGAAACCCGCAAGATTGAAAATTCAGTATGAGTGGATTGATCCTTGGCAGTGGTCATCAACAACCAATCAATTATATAAGTCTTACTGAAGAACTAAATCTCGAGTAAAGACCAATCTTGTAGCACATAACATTTTTGTACCTCACATAAGTAGTTCCCTTATGGCGTAGCTTTTGAGCATGGCCCTCACGAGATGAGATAACATGTGGTTTTTTCTGCATGCCCACTTTGTGTTGTACTCAAATGGAACAAGTATGGTACTCTCTTGAGCATAGAAGGGGAGAGTACAATGATGTAACTCTCATGCACCTTAAGGGGGGACGTTGAAAATTCCAGTGAAGATGATTCATGAAACCACTGGTGGTCTCTCCTTTTAGCTGACAAAGGGGGGAATTGATGATGGTTGTTAGATATAAAGTTTCGACAACAAAAAACATCAAGTATGCCAGATGGGCAT